>JAIPRL010000767.1:46480-114156 GCA_025469235.1 Pemphigus obesinymphae | reverse complement strand
TCAATTGCCTCTCTTGGAAATTCTTCATTTAATAATCCCTCAAAATAGTCTTTCCATCTCTTTATCACTTCTTTTTCCTTTGTTAACACCCTCCTATCCTCATCTTTTATACACCAAACATTTTTAAGTATAATTTTCATAATTTTTTGTGCACGATTATACTTATTGGTAATAGCAAAAAATTAGTTGCACTCTGTTTGACAAAAAATCAACATGTAGGATAGAAAAATTGATTACGAGTGTTATTATTCATTTTTCTTTTCTGTTACCGGTAGTTTGAGCGCAAATTTAAAGTTATATATTGAAGATCTATCAATAGTGACTCCCCGTCAAATAGATGATACCTGCAAAAAGTATAATTTGACCCTTATAATACCTCCCTTTTTAAGGGGTAAAAAAACCATTTTCTAAAGAAAAAGCTTTCCTTTCTCAAAACATTGCAAGTGCTCGAGTGCACGCATAAATCAGCTACTCAAAATTTTTCAAAAAAAATTTTAGTGGGCTCATGTAAATTTAGCCAATGACATAATGACCATTATTGGTGCTATTTATAATTTAAGTCAACCTATATTTGCCGAAGATAAATTTATAGTTTAAAAATTACTGTTTTAAAATAAAATGTATTACTTATGTATTTTATTTCTAATCTATTGATTGTAAATTATAAATGTAATTTTATTGTGTACTTTTTAAGGATATTACCCTTTGTGAACAACCATAAGTAATTATTTTTAATAGGTACAGTATATTTACTATTACTATTGTTTATATTTGGCAAGTATTAAAAAAAAAGAACTTGTAAATATACCAACCACAATAAACTTTAATTTAGTAAGCCAACTAACGAATTAACTATAATAAATTTAATTAACAATTTTAACTTAACGATTTATAACAAAAAAAAAAAAAAAAAACTCAATGGAGAACGTCATTATATCCATATTCTATATATGATTCTATCCTACATGTGCAGCCATATTTAAAATGAGAATAGCGCTCCTAGTGTTATTTATTTATCCCAATCCACGAGTAATTTATCAAATTGCCGAATCCATGGGATTTATTGGAAAATACATTATTTTGAGTTCGATTTTAGAATGATATTAGTTGTTAGTTGTAATGTAATTTAATTAATTAAAAAATAAATTTAATCCAAAACTGGGTATATATATATGGTAGGTTGGTATGTACTATAAAATGTACAGTAATCATCATAATAATTAATCTTAGGCACGGCAGAGGCTGTGCGATAACGGAAAACCAGAGGTACTCCATATTTAATGGGTACAAAAGTACGTAAACATAATATATAGTGGCATAAATGAGTAAATATTCATCTATATTAATATAATATTTCAGTTTCCGTATCACATTAATCCATTATAATATTGTCATTGTCAGCCCAGGCCGTATATTATTTCGCTATATCGACTGTGTAGTCATTTGAAATTCAACACGGATAGGCTGGTAAACCGTGCCAAGAGACATTGTTTCTCCGCTAGATCACATTGTATACATTCTATAGATTGATAACTTTACTGCACTGGACAAGCTGCTGATAACCACCGTAATGAAGTCTCTTCGCTATTCTGTTATAATTTCAAACTATTTATTCTTTTGATTTTTGTTGCTGTTAATTTTCATTTATTCAAAATGCCGAGTTGTTGTTTAGTGTCTTGTAAAACCAGAAATAATATTTCAAAATATTTAAATATTTATTTTTATATGTATCTATCTATATATAAGACGTATCGTTTAAACAATCAAGTATATAGGTTACCTATTACAATTGTTTTTTATTTCTAAATTTTTCCGTTTGTTTTTATTATGTCCTTTTTATTCAAAATATATTCTATAATTACCTAATATAATAAGGTGGATGAGTGGATTTAGGTACTATAGAGAGGATAAAATAAGGAATGAGTATATCAGAGGTAGGATAGGGGTAGCTTCGGTAGTAGACAAAATGAGAGAGAATAGATTAAGATGGCTCGGGCATGAATTAAGGATGGAAGAGACTGAGGCAGTAAGATTAGTAAGGGAAATGCATGTTGTTGGTGTAAGAGGGGGAGAGGAAGACCGAAAAAGAGATGGGGGATGAGACCAGTGATATGAGGAAGGTGGGAGTAAGTGAAGAAGATGCGGGAGATAGGGTTAAGTGGAAGTGTAGGACCAGGGTGTCCGACCCCAAATAGTTGGGAGAGAAGGCGAAGGAGAAGAAGAAGATATTCTATGATTACCTACCTACTTGATTCACTAAAGTTTGTGTTCAAAAATATAAAAGTATAAGTATATTATACAACTTTAATATTGGATTTTCAAGTTTTATATAATTTAATCAATAAACGTCATTAAGTATATCGGATCACACTGGGCATAGTTATCTGCTATTTTATAGATAACACATAATGTATCATTCTTAGAGGAAATGTTTATGTTGAAATTTTAAAATTGTTATTAAATTCATTTTTCATTTATTAAAACTATTTAATTGCATTGTAATTTCAGATAATTCAATTGATTTCATTTTTATCTAGATACTTTGAAAAAAAAAAAATGGGAATTTCGCTACATTGGTGAAGAGTAAATTACAAAAATGTAACACTTTTCCCCAAGCTTTCCTATTCAATTAATAAAAATAGGTACCTATACTATACTATACTATACTATACTATAGATAATAATGTGTACTGTGCCGTATATCAATTTAATTTTTCATGTTAATTTTCAAAATATTTTATAAAACATTTAAATATTTTAATAGAAATATTTGTCATTTTTTAGTTTTTAATTGTAGTAATAGTGGTATAAATGATAAAAAATTTGATTAATTTCTAATACAAATATTTGTACTAGAAATAGGTATTGCTCGAAATATTCTTGGTACAATGTCTAGAAAAGTTATGACTTTATGATGCATCTATTAAGAGGACGCTACACAGGTGATTTTTGGTACCATAAAACACGCTCATACTAAGATTGCAAATAATTTTGATCAGATTTATAATTTATGTTAAATTAGATTAAAAATTTAAAGCCAAATCTCTTATTATCAAAGTTAAAAAGAACAACATTTTCGAGTGCACCACGAAGCTTTTTTCGAAAAATTAATTTCCAAAAGTTACGATTGTTTAAACATGCTAAAAAAAGTTTATTTATTTATTTTCAATCTAAACAGACATATTTTTTTTAACAAATATCGTAATTACACAACAATAAAAAATGATATTGGCAGTTGGCACAGGGCTATTTTAATAATTTTTATATTTATGAAATATAACTGGACTTAAATAATTATTTTTCTTGAAATTTCATAAAAATTGCCTACACAAAACCCCTTAAAATGTATAAAACTTTATTGTTAGAGTACCTACTCATTTCGATGTTCTCGTGGAATTAGAATTGTATTATTTGAATGAAAAATGCAAATTTTTTCGTGGTTGAAAAATATCCGACATCGCTGACATGACATGTACATTTTGTGCACACGAGTGCGTGTAATAGCTCCCCGTATAATATTTCGATACGGTTTATTAACACTAATGATCATTTACGATTTACACAATCACAAAGCCGTCCGGCGAAAGAGCAAGAAAGTGTCCATATAATATGAGATATCATTATTCTCTTTGCAAAATAATAGTTGTTTTATTTGATAACGAATAAACTGATAAGCCGTAAATTAATAAAATATATTTTTCTATTGTAAATTTATAAACATATTCGGTGTAGAATTGCGATACGTTTCGCTTATTATAATTTACAAGTTACAGCCTGTTTAATTGTTAATATTAAGCTGTTAGCCGGTTTCGTGAACTATGAATGTACACGTATACATTTTAATTAAATTTCACGACGAACGAACATACTGTTTTTAAAACGGCAATATTGTGTAAAAATTGAATATTTGCTTCAACAATAGTCAACTAATTGTGTTCTATTTGTTTTTAAGGGAACAAGTAAGTAAGCCCCGTGTGTATATCTAGTCCGAATTTAGTGTAATATTTGTTTTTAACGTAATGATTATTTTAGTATCGAAAGCTTTAAGATGTCGGATACAGATTCTATTAAAACCGATAAATCACAGTCTGATTTGCAACAAAAGTACGACAGATTAGCCACGGAGTTTGCAAAGGTGAATATTAAATTTTAACATAATTAATTATTTGACATACCTGTTAATACTACATAAGTATTACTACTAAGTAGGTAATATTATACTCTATTTAGTTTAAGTTCATACCAAAATGCGCATGTGAAATTAATTGCGGAACGATGCTTTGACCCCTTGTTTGGTGAATAAGTAGCTGTTTTGTTATTGGCTGTTGTTCTTTATTTCATCACCGCTACCATGCATACGGAGAAATCATTTGTCGTGGAAATAAATATAAGTGTGCATGCGCGAACATGAATCAATTTTCGTCCGCCGCCTGGTATAAACTTAAACTGATTAGAGTAGGTATACCTATTTATTAATTGATTTATCAAGACAAATTCATGTTAAGATTTGTTTTGAATATATTTTATTATTATACTCACAAATTAATGAATAATAATTCTTAACATAAATAAATGTTAGGTTTTTGGTGGAAATATGTATATAATTATTTGTACAATATTACATTTTACATATAGACTAGAATGCAATTGAATGTATTAAAGAAAGCTTATACTGCAGCTACAAAAGTGAATAAAAAGAGCAATGAATCTTTGGACCAAGTAAATACTTTGTTTACAATAATATTTAAATTATATTTTAATGTGATATTGAATAATAATTTGATTTATATTTTAGTTTGGAAGCTGCAAATATGATACAATGTCAACAAATAGCATAGACTTCCAAGATGATTTTAACAAGCCTAGTCAAGTAAATTATAATGTAAGGTTTTATTCTCATGTTAATCATACATTTTTTTAAGTTATTGTAGTTACTTATTTACTTTATTGGTATAGGTCAGTTTTTCAAGTTATTAAAATGCATTTTTTATGATTATTATTATTATTATTACCTATATGTATTACTAATGTAAAAATACTTTAAAATATTCTTTTAATATTATTTAAAGATATTTTTTTTTAGTAACTAATTACTTAATTCGCTTACAATAATAAATTTTAATAAATATAAATATACATTTTAGTAACATTTAATAAATAAATAAAATAACGTTGAGACTATTAATGTCTTTTTGTACTCACTGAATGAATGTTCTACGTCCACTGATGTTAGTAATATGTTTTCCATATTGACAATCATAGTAAGAAATTAGTTGTAACTTAAGCACTATTTTCTCTTGAAACTTGAAACTGGCAATCTGTATTAAAATATATCCATGATTTTTATTTCATTAATTTTTATTAATTTGGTTTTCGGTTCTTAACTCAGAAAATTTTATTTTATACTAAACAATGTTAGTGGCAATTAAACTATGGCAAATCTTCATGAAAAGTATTATCATTTATAGGTGTAGCTTTTGATAAAAATAATTGTATTTTTATATTTGATTTAATCTTTAAAGCACCTTTATGAATTGAGGTATTTATATGCTGTGTTAATTGTGTCTTTTTAGTATAAACAATGTATTTATCTTAAATTTGACAAAATAATGTATTACCTTCAGTAGTAAATGTTTTTTAAAAGGTTCTATCCATTGAGCTAACAAAGTTTTCAAACAAATACAATTTTTGGCATATTAAAATTTTGTTTGTAAGAACTTAATATATAAAGGTACTTATATAGGTAAACATCAAGTACACAGTAGTGTGCACTGTACTGTATAGTATGTAGGATATCTAAAATTTGATAGATAAAAAAATAAAATTAAACTTGCTCACTATACATTCTAACCCAGTTATTTATCAAAGTATCAATATATAAATTAATTTTACCAGTATACGCCGTATGGTTATTGTCATTTAGTTCAATAATAACGAGATTACCTACTTTATTTGTTATTAGTTGATAAAGCTTTAGACGCCTATTATTGTATATTAACTCATTACTACCAGTAGTCATCCTTTGATATCTACTCTAAAAGTCAATATTACCTAGAGTTATGATTATTTTCTGATAATAAAATGATAATTGCAATAATTATTCAAAATAAATATTCATCATTTAATTCTGTAGATCATAAATTATACACATTCCTCACTCTTGTACAAAATCTTCAACTCTATTAAAATATATAATAAAATTCAACCTCTATATATATTAGTAATATTATTGTTAATCTTATAATACATATGGATTCAATATTTTAAATAATAATAAGCCAAATATTTCTAAGTATTAAGTGTTAGTAGATTGTAGTATAGCACAGTATTTGCAGGTGTAAACATCAATTTATTTTATTTTAATAGTTCATCTTTAGACAATATAATAAATATTTTAATGTACCGATATATTAAATAAGTAGGTATTAGGTTTGAAATCACATGTTATAATAATATTATGTTTTAGTAAAGAAATCATAACTTAAAATTTAATTTAATTGCCAATTATAAAGTATCTATACTCTGTCTCAGTTAAGAGTTAGAAAGAGAATCGATAGTTACTTTTTCCAAATGTAGCACCACATTTGTCACCTGAATGAAAATTTCTAAGTGGTAATGCTCTTAACTGGGACAAACTATAAACTACATTTAAATCTTAAATACTTATAAAATATATTTTTTAACATGCTTTTGTACAATACATTATGTTTATGATTTAACTATCACCGATTTGGTTAATTTAAAGGTACAACTTTTAAAGCAAGAGTTTAACGCAATGAACCTTTATATCCGTCGTGTATTAGAATCAACCCAATCAAATCAACTAGATTTTAATGTAAGTATTAGTACCTACTTTATTCTACTATAAATATTATATTTTTATTTATTACCTTATTTTAGCTTATTAGTTCAGAAATCGAGTACTCCAAAGTTTTACAGAATAGCTGCCCAAATAATTTCTGTGAAATACTCAATAACGATTTGGCGACTTTAAAATGTTCAGTAATTGATTGCATATTCAGAATATTATATGATAAATTAGAATCTAGGACTAAAATAAGTACTGATGATTTTCGTCTCATTTATCATAATCAATGTAAGTATAATAATTTAAGGTGTCAGATTTCAGTATATTAATGTATTTATGTGTAACAATGTAATTTATGCAGTTAAAAAAAGAAGATTACATTTTTATATTTTATTTAAGTAAAAAAATAGTCAATATAATTATTTTAAGATAAATCACAATCTTATACTTTTCATCAGGGATTTATAATGTTACATGTATCATTCCATTATTTATTACGTTCCAGAACGCTACAAATTATAATGTTATGAAAAATAACTTTACATTGGAATATAACACTAAATAAAGTTTCGAAACATTATTAGCTTATATAACTCGTTAATCAGTAAAATAAATACGTATACTAGTAGCTGCGGTATTGTTTGTGTCCGTGTACTCATAAATTATTATTAGGTAAATATTATAAACAAAAAACTAAATAAATATGAAAAATATATTTAAGTTTTTTGTGATAAAGAGAAAACTTAACATTTGATAAATATTAAACAAAAAAAACAAAACATATTTCAGTTCCAATAATAATAAATAGAAAACTAAATAGGTATTTGCTAAATAATAAATAAAAAAAGTGATATTAAAAGTTATAAAAAGGCTATATATAGCCTATATTGATT
Source organism: Pemphigus obesinymphae (assembly GCA_025469235.1). Taxonomy (NCBI): domain Eukaryota; kingdom Metazoa; phylum Arthropoda; class Insecta; order Hemiptera; family Aphididae; genus Pemphigus; species Pemphigus obesinymphae. The sequence goes on along the minus strand of JAIPRL010000767.1, from coordinate 106,455 downwards.
TAAACAAATTATATGATCTTATAATAGAAATATCATCAAGGATATTCTTATGTAAACGAGTTCTCTGAACAGTCATTATACATTCTAAACTCTAAAACAATCTTTCAACTGATACCTAATTTAAAAAACAAATTAATATAAACAGATAATATAGGTACATAATATACATTTTCAGAATAATTAATAAAAAATCTAACCTGTGTTGAAGGCAGTGCTAATGCTATTATTGTCACTGAATATACCATAGGAAAAGTTTATGATTTAATACTTTCCAAAGTGTATAAGTAGTTCTCATATCTTGAATCTCTGGGTTGTTGTAAAAATTGTTGTAGTTACTTTTCAAACATATTAGTTGAACGTGCAGTAATTGAATTACTGTTACTTATCGATTCTAGTCTTTTAGTTCTTTTTTTAATTCATCGTCTTTGTCATTTAGACTATTATATTTAGACATATTAATCATATGTAGTTCAATTGTTAGTTGAGCGTTATTGTTTTTAATAATAGTCTTCCATACATTTGACACATGTTTCTTTGCATGTGTTTTTTCAGAGCTTGTTACTAAGAGGTTATATTTATCATGAGAAGTATAGCAGCTACATAGTAAACAATCACCGTCAAATAGTGTTATTTGCCTTAATTTTATTGCTTGAACTATTTTATAAGCTATGGGCGTCCCTATTTTATCTGTATCAAATATACATTATTTTATAATGCTACAATATCTCCTGGAAGTAGTTTATTCCCTTGTGACTTTATACAAGTAACTTTTGCAGACTCAAATGAAGATTTTAAATTTCTTAAATTTTCCCAATTAGAATTGGTTAGTTTGATGCTTCTTGTTTCATAATTTCATAATACCTATGTGGGCGTTCAAGTATTACGTCAGCATATTTTTGGCCTTTTTAGGCTTCCTCCCCCTTGTCAACAAATGTCTGACCCCACTACTTTATTACGTCAGCATATGCCTGACAATCCTTCCCCTCTTTTAAAAAAAAACTTAAAAATTTCTGAATTTATAATAACTATTAAATGTCACATAGAAGTAATTATAGGATGTCACATTTGAGATTTTAAATACCATCGTATAGTTGTTAAAAACTTACATTTGCACATAGATTATTTCTATTACAAATCAATATTGCATGGATATCTTTTTGCGTCAGCATGAGGATAATACAGTAATAATTATTTTTTAGATTCTGAGCAAAGCGAGGAATATATTTTTTTTTTTAGATTTTGAGTGATGTGAGGAATGTATTGATTTTACATTTATAAGTTTTTAAATTTTTATTTTTTTATTATTTTAATTTGGCAATTGGATTTAGTTGTAAAGTTATATCATATTTAAATTTATCAATTTTATTATGTTCCTTTAGTAGGTTTTATTTTTCTCAATTTCTCAACATTCGTACATAGTCTAATGGTAGCCAACGGTGTTATCACACACAGGGTCAATATATCCGTCATCATTATCTGAAAGCAAAGTGCTTCCCGGTTTTTATTAATATCACATTTATGCACATAAGGAATCAATAATCCCATTTCCATAAAATGAGTATTTATGTAATTATTTTAATCAAAATAGGTACAATAATATTATTTCTTTATTTTAAAAAATAACTACTTGTATAATAGTAAACTCATTTTTTTAAAAATAGTTAAAAAATAACCTTAAAATGTCAAAAAATGCCGCCCTAAAAATAAAAAAAGCCAAAACATGCCAAAAATTCAAAATAAAAATTATTTATTTACATTTGTATGTTATTGAATAAAATTTTAGCTAGGACAGCATCACCAAAACGTTTAAAAAAAAACATTCATTCAGGTCCTACAGTAATGAGTAATAATCAATATTCGTTAACAACCATTATGCCGAAAAATTACAAAAAGATTACGACTGATTACGTAGTGTAGTCGCAATAATATATATAATAGCCAATAGATAATAATATACATATTTAGGTATAAGAATTGAGATTTATGCATATCAAACGGTACCTACTCAAGAAAGAAGTACAAAAAATCTAATTCTTATTTACTACCCCTTGCCCAGTTTTTTTTAAAATTAAATATTAGTAATTATTAATACATAAATAATTATCTATTCTTACATCAGGTGGTGTACGAACTAGCGTTTTCTTTTTTGTGAAATTCCTACGGTATTAGAATTCATAGATTCAGAACTATTTTCTACATTATCACTCTCACTACAATTATTATTGTTATTCAGTACTTCGTGTACAAATTTTGTCTCTTCTTTATGATGCCTTTTAATATGCTTTAACAAATTACCACAATAGTTTTTCTGAAATAATATAATAAAATGTATGTAGGTACACTGTGTTAAAAAAGGAGGGAAAATTAAATATTTTCTTATACTATTTATATTAATTATTAATAATTGATATATCCATACTGAATATGGATACATACTTTTAAAAATTTCGTGCATCCCTCAATTATGCATTTTGAAGTATCCATATTTGAATTATATGTAAAATATTGGGAAATGGGTTGATTAGTATTCAAACTTCCGTACATTTTGGATTTTGAATTTAACATGTAAAAACAGAAAGTACACTATGAACACTGTACAATGTAGGCACACTGCAGGTAATTATTACATATCGGATTATCGAATGAATTACATATAAACCCGAGGAAAAAAAGCAATAAATTATATATGATAACAGTGAATGTTAGGGGTATGAATACATTTTGAAATAATAATATTAAATATTACCTTGGCACATTCAAAAGCTCAGATTGTTGGATAATTAGTTTTAGATTTTTGACATATAAAGTTTATTAGCTTTTTATTAGATTACCATTTTCTTTAAAATATATTATATAAATATATTAAAAAATATTGTGGAAATATAAGATACAAATTATAATACTATATAACATTATTAGAAAAAAGTACCAAAAAATTACATAGATATATGGAAAAAAAAAATTTCTTACTTTCATCGAGAGCTGCATACTCTAAAAAAAAATATGTTAATGCATACAATCTAGACTTTAGTTATAAACTTATAACGTTATAACATATTACATTCCAGAACGCTACAAATTATAATGTTGCAAAAAAAAAAAAAAACAAACTTTATATTGGAACACTAAATAACATTTTGAAACTTTATTCCTATAACGTTATCAATCCCTGCTTTTTATTTTATTTTATAGAAAATCACTGATTCCGTTTATTGCTATTTATGTTAATTTTGTGTGTTTTAGATTGTTTTGACAATAATTATAAAACTGATGAAGATGAATTCCAAAATGTATTTATTAAACTAATTCTCCGCATATTCCTGTATTTTATTGTAAATGTTCATGGTGTTTTAGAATATTTACTTAAAGAAATTAATCCTGATGTATGTATTTAGATTTTATTTTATATTGTTTGTACTAATATTTTTACTGTAACTTATCATTTTTTTGAAATTTTTGATCTGTTTTCAGGCTGTTATTATTTTACAAAGTAGTTTAAAATCATTGAAAAATCAATCGCTTAGTACTCCTTTGGCCCTGGAAAAAATTTTAATTTACTGTGATGATTTAAAAACATTAAAGTAAGCAGTAATAATTATATAATTTTCATTGTTTAAAAATTTAATTAGTGGAATTATTAATTTATAATTGATATTTTATTAAACAGTTAAAAAGGCAAAAAAAAAAGAAATAATAAAGATCCCAGTTTAAAACAAATTGTTATATTTTTATCACTAGTCTATTTAAAAATAAATAAAACTATTATTTTTTTGTTATTTAAATAGTGGGGAATAATATATTTTACTATATTTATTGCTAAATTAGTATTATTTTATGCAATATTTTCTTTTAGATTTGAAACTCAATACATTCTTATGGAAAACATTTTACTATTCATATCAAACAAATATATTGAATTTGTTAATTGTATTGATGATTTTATGAAGTCAGGTAATATTGTCCATTTTAAAATTTTTATCTTTAAAATTAAGTTTTCATTTATTTTTGTAGATGATAATAGAACTGTGAAAATTGACTGTTCAACCTTACGTCGTAACATAATATCATTTATGGCCTTGAAATTTCCTATTGAAGGTATTAAAAATCATAATATTTAACATTTTGTTGTAAAAAATATATTGATATCTTACACTAGAAAATTTTTTTTCATTTACAGAATTAGTAAGTTCAAGTGAATATTGGGATTCAAGCAATATAAATATGAAATTGAACGATATTTATGACACAGTACAAACAGTAAGCAAATAAAATAGTTTTAGTTTTTTTCTTAATATATATAATGGAATTTTTTATTTTTATTTTCATTTATTAGAATTATCACTGATCGGCTTTTTACATAATGTATATATATAAAGGCAATAATAACAATAAAAATAGTTTTTTTACTTAATTAATAATAAAAATAAAACATGTAATTCGTTGAAGGGATTAAAAAATTAAAAACGTAAAAATATGTTGACGTTGCCCATCATTTTTGGAAAAGTTAATTTTATTATTAAGGGGATAAAAGGTACTATGAAATATAGTGATGCTAGGAATGTGGAAGTTAAGTCGTTTGAGAAGCCTTGGGGCATCGATTTGATCATTGATCATACCTTGAATGAAATTTATTCCAAAGTTATTGCTCCAATCTGCAAGAGAGATGAGTTTTAGAGCATAATAGTCCTATAGTCGTGTTAAGAGTGCGGACATTTTAGAAAAAAGCTAGCAAAAAACATAAAATGGTTTTGCATGCAATCAATCCTATGAATGTCAGCGGCAGTATATTGTGACCAAACAGAATATTCTAGAACCGAGCGAACTAGGGCATTATAGATAGCCTCTAAGCCACTGGACAGACTAAAATTAGATGAATGTCGCCTAATAAATCCCAAAACTTACAAAGTTTTACCAATCATGTAATCGATATGGGAGTGAAAATTAAGCGTAGGCACAAACAGGATGCCCAAATTTTTGCATGGACTTGATTAACACGTTGGACAGGTAACCTGCCTAGTTTGTAGTCAAAAATCACCATTGACCGAGTACAATGGAAAGGCATAACTTTACATTTGGAAATATTGAGAGATAAATTAAAGCTATAATTACACTAGGTGATGAAGAGAATTTTGGAGAATTAGGCAATCATTATGTGACAATATTGAGTGAAAAATCTTAGAATTATTGGCCAAAAGGAAACAACGATAGGGGAAAATGGCTGAGTACATAGAGTTCATAAAAATATTGAATAATATGGGACCTAAATGACTGCCTTGGGAAACTCTGGATGGTGCATAAAATAGATTGGATGACTTACTGAAGACTTATAAATTGTCAACGATCATTCAGATAGGATCCAATCCATGATAAAAGTGGATCCCAACACCTAGCCTGTCAAGAACATACAGAAGAGCCCTGTGATTTATCGAGTAAAATGCCTTGGAAAAATCAGTCTATATCACATCAACTTGATTCCCTAACGCCTTGTGAAGGAAAGATACAAAGTCAACAAGACTGATCACATTTGAGTGACTGGGAAAAAATACATCTTAATCGATTGATATAGTTGATAAAAATGTACACTTGATTCATTTCAGTACAATAGACTTGAATAACTTACCTAGGAAAGGTAAGCCAGTGGTGGGTTGGTAGTTCACAACAACGGTCGGATTCCCACACTTTAAGATGGACGTAACACGACTTATTTTCCAGGAAAAAGGGAAGCCTTCTAAAAGTGACTTGTTACAAATCAAGGCGATCGATAAACTGAGAGTAGCACGACATTGATACAATTGAAAAGAGGAAATGTCATCCGGATCAGATCCTCGAGTATTTTATATGGAGTTTAGAGCCTTTGACTTCTTCAGTAAATATAGATAAAATTGATGGAAGGAAAGAAAATTGTTGGTTTATGAATACATCCGATAAGGCATTGAGAGTGAACCGTGGATAATTAGATAATTAACATAGTTTATAACCATGGTATATTATAGAGGTATTAGCAACTAGTGATTATTATCTAGTTAGTGTTGTAACTGTAGTCTTTACTCTTACACTTACACACAAACATAACATCAAATGCATAGTTTTATTATAGTTTAAATAAATTCTTAATATTTATTTATGATATAGTATGTTTAATTGACTTCACTAAAAACTATATTTAGTACTTCCACAAATGTGTATAATAAACACCTTATTAAAATGTTCATAATAATAAAATAAAACTACATAGGTAATTTTATAAAAAAAAAAAGTTTAGGTACATTAAAGTTTTAAAACTTTACATTTTTATTACAACTTTATAAAATATAAAATATATTTTTTATATTTTTGGCAGAAATAATTAAATAATAATGACCAAATGTTACAATATATAATAAATTGCTATATACCACAGTATATTAAAAATATAAGAATATAGCGTGCTATATCCAAATCAATAATAATTCTTTTACTTTTAAAATGTATAATGGTTAATTAAATGTATTATAACATGGAATTTTTAAAATATGTATTATTAAACATCAACATTTAAATAATAATAATAATAATAATATATTATATATATATTTTATATCCCTGAGAATGTGTCAGGTATACCTATCATGAAACCCTAAATAAAAACGTATTCCATTAGTATGGTGTTAATATTATAAATAATCCCCGAGTTATAGCAAATCCAAAAACCTAAAGGGGGGGATATTTGTATATTTTACCTAGCAAACAAAGTACTTCTACACAGTATTCACTGGATATTTTTCGTAATACTATTACTTTTAAAATTAAATTATTCTACACGGAATTTATTGGCTTTATATTCTTGTTTTTATTAAATATGAACAAGATGATTTTTTCCCATTTTAAATTCAACATTACATAATATACAGTGTGATCATTTTTTATGGTAAAATTAAATATTTTGGCGTATGACTTAGTATTGAAATGTAATTTTTCTGGGGGCCTAGGCAACACAACTTGTATTTTTTAAAATAGCAACACCTAATTTTAGCATCAGATTCAGATTAAATTATTTTTTTTCAAGCCATGTTGACCTTCAAAATTATGTTCTAAACCCAAAATTAGCTGAATAACAGTCATTTTAAATTTTAATAAGAAACCATTGTTTTTTAAATCAATTTTTTAGGTAACACTAGGATTAAGGTTACTGGTTGGGTTAATTAATAATTAAAATTTTAAATTATTATGCTAATATTAATAATAGTATTAGTAATAACAATACTTATTAGTTATTCTAATAATAATAATAATAATATGTAATAGGTATTAATAATACAACTGATAATGATTTATTAGATACATTCATCTAATGAATTGTTTGAAGTTTTAACTATGGTGTCTAAACATGATTTAAGTTGCCTCAAATTCAGTTGAAGTCGCATTTGAAATTACTGTTATTCAGTCTATTTTGTATTTAGAACCTAGTTTAAAACATTAAAATGACTAGAAAAAAATTGTTTAATCCAAATCTAATACTTAAACTATGTATTGCTGTTTAAAAAAATACAAGTTATGCGAATGTGTACCATAAGAGTTAAACAATTTAAAATTTCTTAAAATATGTAAGTATTTCAGTACCCCCTAGACCCCCTGAAAAATTAATTTCAATACGAGGTCATACCCCAAAATATTTAGTGTTACCATAAAAGATAAATATTATACAATAAAACATATTTTGTAACTTTAGTATTTGATCGTAGTGTTATTATAATAATATGTAATTTTACAAAAAGAATGTAAAATACAATTCACAATTTTAATTTGGTAATTAAATTATTCATTATTCAATTGTTTAATCATTATTAAACACTATTATATGATGGAATAGTGGGAAAAGACTGCAACATGCTCTATGCTTATTGCTTTGCATTAAGGACAAATTAACAGAAATATTTTAACGTTATGTACTTAGGTTGGAAGACCACTACTCTAGTCTATTGTTCATTACAGTAATGTTCAGGTGAATTAAAGTGCTAGTAGTCCTTGGGTCCTTTTTTAACCTATAAACCATTGCACAAGTCATTATTTTTTTTGCTATAATGAATAAACATGTATATTTATGAACAAATTAATAAAAATGTGTATTTTAAAATTACATTTAAACAATCTTACAAACAGTAGTATTTATTTAAATACGAAAATATTTTTTATAATCTTTTTAGGTGTATAATAAAGATGGGTGATTCTGAAGTCCATTTAAAGAGGTTAAATCCTCCTCAAAATCAATTTTATACATTACAAATAATAAAAAAAAAAAAAAAAAGAATATAGGTAAATATAAAATATAAATGGGTAAAAGTTGCCTAGTATTCTGCATAAATAATTTTGATGTACAAAGTTTCTAGTAGAAAAATATAGCGTAGGAAATTGATTTTAATAAATAATGTAAATTAAATAAAAATGTATGTAATAAAAAAAAACTAGCAATTTTAACAAAAACCATACTTAAAATGTAATTATTTAAATTAAAATTTCAATATTATTTAATATATGTTCAAAACCTTACTATAATATACCGTAATGACACTCGTATTTCAATTATATTATTTATTAATAATAATAATCTTTATAATAATTTTATTTTATGGACAAAATGTTCCAATTACAATGAAATTATATAGTGTCTGAAAGCAAAAATAACAAGAAAATTAAAAATATTTTAATATTGTACAATAAAAGCTATACTATAAAAGAATTATATATATACATACAATTAATTTTATAAAATATTATTACATACCTATGATTTTTAAACAAATTAAAAATACAATAAAAAATATCAGTTTTAAAATTAAACATATTGCTATTAGTCATTAATATTGCATGAAAGGATAAAGATAAATATCTAGATTTAATATTATCAATTTAAAATAATTGTTTAGTTCAGATTAACCTGCATTTGAAATTTATTAATTCTAATAATTCAGGATAATCAATACAATTATTAATTAGTTTAAAAAGATAAATATGATTGAAGGTGGTTAGTACTATCTGAGGTCCAAATAAGTGAGCGAGACATATTCAAGTATAGAACAGGTAAAAGAAAAGTAGAGTACTTTTGAGCATTTGGATTATGGAAAACTACACCACTGCGTTTAACCTTTGTTTTTTATTTTATTAACATGCACATCAAAATTAAGTTTTGAGTCACATTTTCTCAAATTAAGTATTCATTTTTGATTGAATAATTAAAAATAATTTTGGACAGTTTCAGAATAAATGTTATAATATAATTGCATTTTTTAATATTCAAATTCATTCCATTAAAATTACACCAAGAAGCAAAACGATTAATGTCATCTTGTAATTGAGTTGCTTCACATAGTGATTTAATAGTTTAAACATTTGTACATCATCAGAAAATTTTAATACTGAGGCTGCATCGTTAATAAAAATCCAGAATAATAATGGTAAAAGTTGATCTCCTTAGAGAGCTCAGATGAAACGGATAAAGGATTTAAAGTAAAGTTTGCAATCATACTAATCTAAAATCTATTTGATAATAAAGAATATAACCAGGATAATAAAGGATTTGCAAAGCCATATAATCTTAACTTAGAAATAAACAGTGAATGGTCTTTTCGGTCAAACGCTTTTTCAAAATCAATAATGATAACATAATTTAATAGTATATTTACATTTTCAGATTTTGATTCAATTAAATACTATGCATTTTTAAGTTTAATTTTGTTTGTGTAATTTTTCAGTTCTTACACACAATAAATATGTTGGAATTTGAATACTATTATAAAACATTACAATTAGATATGCATTGGCATATGAAAAATCCTTTCTTACACATACAACAAACAAGACAAGTAAAACTTAAAGTTCATTTTAATTTTTTAAACAATTTTAATGTTTTAATAAATATATCAATTTTAGGCCAAAGAAGAATTGAATTCAGCATCAGTTACTCAAAATTGTTATGCAAATATAATACACGTGTATAATGAAAAATTAAATGAAGAAATGAATAAATCATTATGTTTAGAACGAGAAAAAACCCATTGGGAAAATGAATATAACCTCTTAGCAAAGAAATATGAAGATGTTAGTATATATTTGATAGTTTTATTAATTAATTATTATATTTTATTTTGTTTAATATTGTGACAGACAACAAAACAAGAAAGATATTCAGGAACTTCAGAGACATTTGTTGTGGAAAATCAAGTGAGCATTAATGAAACAATTATACAAATAAATAAATACAGTGACTATAGTTTCTTGTGGTTTAATTGGAACACATATTTTGAATATTGAGGAGTTTATTAAACAACGTTAAAAAAAAAATATAATTTTATTTAAAGTACAAATGTATTTGTTAAAATATATTTGATGTATACTCCTCTGGTTGTACTATTTTGTATTCTTTATGTTATTGGAAATTTGAAGCATATTATATTAGAATTTTAATCAATCATAATTATTTTAGTTGGGGAAATGTGAATCAAGTTTACATTTTAACGAGGAAATGAGAAAGAGAGAAAAAGAACTTAAATGTTATTTTGAAAATAAAATAAATAATTTGATTTCTAAAAATAAAGAACTGTCCAGCCAAAGCAATGCCTATGCAATGGAGGTTAGTTTTTGAGTATTTTCTAAGTACTTATTATTTTTAAATGCTTTATATTTTGTCCCTGTAGGTAACTGCAATAAAAACACAATTGGATCATAGCATAACAGTGCGCAATGAGTTGGAAGTGAAGTTACAAGAATCTTTGGAGCATATTGAAGATTTAAAAGAGGAATTTCATTTGACGACTACTAATTATGAAACTCAAATAAAATCCATGACTGAGCATTTAGTTAGTTTAAATGATATTGTAGCGATAGAACAACAGCATATAAGCGATCTGAAAAGCCAATTAAAAACAAAAGGAGTATGTTTAAATTAAATGTATTAATTTAATTATATGAATGCGTGCATATCACAATTGATGTAGACAATCCTTATATTAAAACACTTAATGATGTAGCTTCTGCAACTACATATTCCAATTTTGATAACATGATAAATAAGTATGTATATACATCATATGCATATTAACAGTCATGCCTAAGAACCCTTATTTTTAAATTAATTATTCTTCAAATATTTATTTTTATATTAAATACAAATTATAATAGAGACCACTTGGTGTACTTAATATTACGCTCAGTAAATTAATTTCTTGTTACTCTACTAAAACTCTACAAGTACATGTTAGGTTAGGTTTATTACAGGTACACTATTTTACTTATGTGGATTCTTGTATTATGTCTTCTTCTTCTTCTTCTCCTACTCTTCTCCCAACTACTTAGGGTCGGCCACCTTAATCCTACAATTCCACTTAACTCTATTTTCCATACCTTCTTCACTTACTCCCACTTCTTTTCCTTCCTCTTCCCCTCTTTCCATCAACTTTTCCTTTATAAAAATTTCTTTTAAGAGTCTTACTGCATACTTACTTAAGCATACCTACTTTAAAATTTAAATGAATAAGGTTTGTCATCTCTATTGTTTTGAAATACATTTCATGTGAATAGGTAAATCTCATAAATTAAAAAATATCATTATTTATGTTAGTTAATTTAAATTATTTTGATTTGTATGTATTATATGTAAATAAATGTTAAATATATTTTGTTTGTTAAATTATCATCGATTAATAAAATTATTTATTTTTATTAGGATAAAAAGAAGAAGTCTTCCACGTGAATTTTATCACTCAAAATCAGTATTATCTATTTCAATTTATAATAATTTATTAAAATATGTTTATGCTATTTATTATATTGATTTTATTTTTTATTTTTATATAAATGATTATTTACTAAAATAATCTTACCTATCAATATATACATTGTATTTTTTAATTACGATATTTACAAAATAATTATAAATTAATATTAAATGTTATTTATATATAATTTACTTAATGTATTTGTATATATTATATATAATTATGAATAAAACTATATTATCTCGCTTTGAAATTGAATACAATTGTTTTCAAATTATTCTTAAAAAATTATATAGATAATTTATATTTCTCATTGGTCATAATTGCAAAACTTAATTCGTTAAATTATTTTGTATAACCGTATCATTTGTAAATGTTACGGGAAAAGCTTTCAATTTTTGGGAACTTTACATGTTAGACTGAAAGTCCCCAGACACATCAAGCCATTCTTGTATTATACATTACTCGCGGGAAAAATGTATAACTAGAGTTGGGTAAGAATAATTTTTTAGTAAATACTAAATTAATTTTAAGTGTTTTATGATAAAAAAATTGATTATTTTTGATTAGTTGCATATTATAATTATAATTTACATAATATTAAATAAAATAAAAATTACAATATATTAATGTTATCTATAAAAATAATATTTATTGATATTATATTTTATTTAAAAATCTATATTATAATATTGTATTTTTTATTAATAATAACATATTTACAATAACCATTACCTTAATAATATAATGTTATTTAATATGTATTTAGTATTAACTCAGTTTTTACCCATTGATAGTTATTGTGCTTTTTGCTTTACTCATAAGCACTAGCAACAAAAGAAAGCAAGAAGTATTAAAATATTTTGAACTGGGCCCATAATATATACACCTAAGTACTAAATAATAAGTATACTATTGTGTGTATATACTTCATACTGTATATAATTTTTTCCTTATATTATTACCCAATAAATATTTATAAGAAATGCAAGCTAATTTATAATACACATTTTTGGTCAGTCGAATAACAATTAAAGGTGACAAAACAAAAGCCAAATTTTATATGTTTTTCATACCTATATTAAATATAATTTCACATATCTACATTTATTATAATTTTGTATTATTTATTACATTATAAATTTCCTAAGTAAGTAGGTATATTAAATTAAAAACAGTATTACAGTTTCATGTTAAATTTTTTTAATTAACTATTCATACATCTGTGTTATTATAACTGGTTTGTGTCCGACTTCGGCAAGGGTGTAGATTTTATTGTTAATGTATCATTGATAGTATTAGTATATTCTTGAAAACTCTTCTCTATGTCTTCTGATCTTACTTTCAACATTACAAACAAGGAAACGACTAAAATGCAATAAGATAAAAATAAAATTAGTTGAATGCATTTCGATAAAACAATAAATAGGTAACCAGTTACCATAATATAAGTGCTTTGTTTTATACGGTCAGTATGCGTATAGGTAGGTACCTATACTTTATTGATTGATACATTTTCACTCTTAAGCGTCGATTACTTATATAATATTATCTACCTTGTATATCCAACATAATAATATACCTGCAGTCGATCATAATCGATAGCCGTAGAAAGTCAAGAATTAATAATATTAAAAAACCGTAAGTAATTAGATATTATTATAATATATAATCTCTAGGTACTTTACTAATCTTATAATATATAAAATGCTAACTTTTTTTTACCCGTTTTTTCCATGAGAAAAATGTTATAATATAAATAAATAAATAAATACTACTGTACATTTTGAAAAAGGAAAACCTATCAACAAATTCGAAGTCACATTCAAAATGTGTTTTTAAAATTATTCAAAATAGTCGGAACGTTGACGAAATATACCTACTCGAGGAATGACAGGAAGCATGACTATATTTATCAAATCTATAAAATCTTCGCCATCAGTTATAACATCATACATTTTAAGATCGTATTACAAAAATGAAATAAATAAGAAAAATTATAATAATATTTTATTTAATTCCAGACAATAAAACAGAAAAGATAATAAAAAAAAGGTACGTTGGTTCGAATCCTACTCCGCCTATTTGTTTTTTTTGCGACTTTTTTTTATCTAATACCCGAAATCGTTATATATTTTCGTATCATTTTTTTTTTTTGTCGTTTAATCGAATTAAATTTTGTACCTACCGACCTATTTTATTTCATTAAATTATGCGTTATATAATATCCTGTGAAGAGTTTGTATTAAGTATTTAACTTTGTCCTGCTGATTCATGGAATAGATACCTATGAATATAAAATCGTAGGACTTTCGTAGTATTTTTCACAATTTGAAATTAATTTTTATTGATACACTCGGGCAAACCTTTATCATTATATACGATGTTTAATCGGACTTTCGAACATATAGACCTGACGACAATGGTTGTATAAAAATATATAATAATAATAAAATATATACCTACTATTAATATAAAAATTTGAGAACGAAAAGTCCGAGCGACTTCTTTATGTGCGAAGTAGGTATACCTTATAGATACTATATTATATTATACTGTTATTTTATTTTACACCAATATTATATTTAACAGTAAATATTTCTTGAAATTTTGATCAAATTTATATTGAGGTTGAGTGAAACCTGTAACTGCGGTTCGAGTTCTTATAAAAATCCCTATCCTTATTAGGGAATTCTTTTAAAAATTATTCCTTAAGTAAGCATAAAAAAATGTGTTTATACCGATAAATCTGAGCTCTAGTTATAATTAAATATAAGAGTTTTTTACTTATAAAATAAAGTACGTACTAAGAAATTGTTTTGGCAATTATAACCTATACCTGTTAGGTATATTGTATGTTAATTTTTGTTTCTTTATAAAGACTATTTCCTATTATACACATAGGAACCGTATACATCATTAATTATTAAGTAGTTAGGTATATTTAGTTATATTTTGCTATTTAATAATAATTAATGGTTGCAGAATAACTATACCTGTAAAATATGACATGACCAAATTGTTGTATGGCGTTCCAATGTATAAAAGACAGAAGAACAATAATGATAGAGTACAATGAAACTGAAAAAAAAAAACACATTTCAAAACATTAAAACTGGTTGTTATTACAGGCAAGTGAAATTTTATTTCCCAATTTAAATAGGTGTACACTTACACCTATAGCTAGGTTACTAAGTAAATGACTGACTTTTTTTTATTAATTCACTTGTTGAAAAATGGCAAAATTGTTCATTTAATTATTTAATTTTAAATATAATCAGATATTAAAACAAAAAAATCAATAGCTATAGGTATATATAATTAAAATCTAAAATTTTAACGAGGTAATCCTCAAGGCAATAGGATAACTAACATCAAACCCGACTATATTATAGTCATTTTTTTGCTTTAGAAATTCTTATATTTAGGCACATACAGTCAGGAAAATTTTTTTGAATGGGCAAATATTTTTATTGCCATGGATTTTGTAAGGATTGTATACACTATTAGAGAGTTTTTGTACAACACCGGTTAAAAATAACATGTAGTTCCGTTAACGTTATTTTCCTAAATATGTCTGCGCTCATACTCTCCGAAAATCGGTATGGTAATTTTATTATGGTAATATTTACAATATATTTAAAATTTGGCATAAAAAACTAATTGTTAAAAATTAATAACTAATAAAAAAACTATGAGGAGGATGTTAAATATAGGTAAATATATAATATGAAGTAGGTAGGTATACATTCATTATTTTATTATTTTTAATTTTAAAAATAATATATTATATAATAATATAATAAATATTAATAAATATATTATTTAATAATAATATATTTATTTTTTATTTTTTATTTCATTTTTTTACTTAAAATCGTAATACGATGTTTATATTTTATTTAAATTATTTTTAAATTTTTATTCAACATATAGAATTTTTAATAGAAATAAAATACATATGTTTTCACAATCGATTTAAATTAATTAAATTAAATATTAAATTAATTGTAAAATTTCAATACCAAATAAATGTATTTATTAGTAGGTATGCATAATCTGCATATTTAATAAACATTAAAATTTAAATATTTTATTTCTTATCATATTCGTATTTCAGTATTTATATGAAACAAATATACCCAATATTATTATGACTTTTATTGACTGTGGGTGTTTTTTTTTAACTGACCGGGATTCGGAACAATAAATAAAAATATAAAAAATATTGGTTATTTGAAAATAAATATTCAATAGTAGATAATATTTAGTAAATATTTATTCCCGAAACCTAATGATTGTCATAAGAATTTAATAGAAACTATTAACGATAACACGAAAGCCATAAATCAAACAATAAAGATAATAAATAGATTATAAATTGTGACACGTGGCGTCTATGTATTAAAGAAATAAAGTCTACTTCATCAAAGAATTTCAAAATCAGTTCCGATTGTTTGCACTCGGTGAGACGTCGTAATTTTATTTCTGTAAGAATGAGTGAAATCTTTAAATTAGTCCCGTTAGCTGGTGCTAGTAGTGACATATGGCAACATTTTGGTTTGACTGACAAAAAAGGGTTTGTATTAAATAAAAAACAAGTTTTTGGTAAAAAGTGTAAATGTTCGGTTGGTTATAGTGGAAATACGTCTAATCTCAAATCGCATTTTCAACAATGTTCAAGTTTAAAACCAAGTACGTCAAACTCTATAATTTCGTATTTTAAAGAAACTCCATCCAAATTATCAAACAAAAGTAAACGTGCTAAGGAATTAACAAAAGGCTTGGTGAAATTTATTATAAAAGATTCAAGGCCTCTGAGTATTGTAGAAGAGGATGGTTTTCTTGAATTTATGAAAATAATATGTGTGTCTGAATATGCGGTCCCCAGTAAACAAACAATTACTAGACTTGTTGAACAGACTGCACAAAAATAGGTTATATTTGTACTATTGGGAACTATTTGTTAGATCGACAGAAAAATATCGATGCGAAAACTAGGCCCGACTAGAGGGGGGTCGAATGGGTCGATGGTGATTCCCCCGGGTCCAGATTTTCAGATTTTTCCGAAATTTTAGAGAGGTCAGCCGCCAGGAGCACAGTAATACCATAGACGCATTGTGTATGAATGACCATTTTTTTTATATATATATAAATAGATATTTATATGATATAATATTGCAATTAACGCTTTAAAAACGGCTACAAATAAGAAAAAAAAATTGATTCGTATAATTGTTCCTCAAATTTGATTAGGTACGTCAAAACACAATGAATACATAGCACACGGTGGATGCGTACCTACCTACTCGTAAAACTCGTATGATTGATCGATAGACGCTATCAATAGGATATAGTTATTAATTATAATTTTGGTTTCCACAGATATCAGTATATATTGAGAAAACCCGAATGATATTTATTTGAAATTGATCATAACAAAAAAAAGTTACATTAATATTTATAAAATATATATGTTATTACTTATTACTTAATTAAAAATGGCTTTATACTTAAATTACATATATTGTTTTATGCATAATATTGTAAAATAAATATTTATAGGAAACAAAAACTATTGTAATTTTGGTGGTTCGCAATCTTCAGCCCGCCCTTTTAGTGGCAATTTTAAGCAATTTTTAGAAAAAATGAAAATCTCATGATTGAAATATGTTTAGACACATTTCAAAAGTAATTAAAATATAGTCCTATATAATTATATAGTCCTATAATATGTTCAGTAACATATTTTTATTGTGAAATATTAATAAATAATTATTAAAAACTAGGCAAATCGTGTTTCGGGAGATTCACGTTTCTGAGAAGCTGAGTGATTTTAGCATTTTGATGAACTCTATAAAAATTTAACATCGTAAAATTATCTAAACTTTTCATAGAGGTTGTATTCAATTTTCTAGAAACGTGCATCTCGGCCGAAGCATGTTTCACGCGCGGAAACACGTGTGTGTAACGTCCTCTTAAGTAGGTTAACTTTGAAATTAAGTCCGGTCGAAAAATGTTGACTTAATTATCGTTCGTAGGTCGTAATCTGTTAAAATACATTCGAATTTTAAATAAATTTAAATTTTGCGAGTACCTATACGAGTACACCTATAAATATATTTAACTCGTATACTTCAAATCGTTGTATCTTTTATAAAAAACACTATATGTACCGACTTATTTTGACTGTAGTTTTGAAATTACGTGCTTTTACAAAGGTACTATTTTATTGGATATTATACTTTATCGGATCAATTTATTGTAATAAATTTTATATATATTATATAATTATAACTAATATTATAATAAGAACCGCAAAAAGAGATTCTACATTTTTTGATAATGAAAACATGATTTTTAATAAAATTGGAGATAGGTAGGTACGTGTTGTTTACGTGAACGTAACGAAATATTGTGTGTTGGTGGTTTATTATGTTTCGCAGGTGCGCGTGAAAAAGGGGTTAAGTCAATATTTTGCGTAAAATGAGTTATTTACACCAAAAAGAGCAGAAAAAAAAAGATTTATATTTGTAGGATACGTTAAATCAATTTACCCATTATCCATGGTTTTCTTATAATCCTATTTATATAATGTTTAAACAATAATATTTATGTATTATAGTAGAAATAGTAAAATTTTCCATACTAAAAAGTAAAATGTAAAAACCTCATTCAGAAAATTTGCATTGATCTTCGGACCTGCAAATTTAACTTAATTTAGATAGGTACTTTTGTATAAAGTTAACATGTTGTTTTCAAAAAAATAACTTATCAAGTTAAAGTTAATTTTAAATAAAAAACTTAATTAAAATTAACTTTTTAACTTAATTTTAATTTTTAACTCGTTAATGGCCAGCCTTGCATCTGACTATCGTGAGGAATCCGATAAAATCGAGCATGAAAATAATTTCAACAATATTGGATTATATACATCAACGTGTATTGTATAAACCAGTCATTAGATTTATTCGTTCACATAAAAATATCTATATCGTACAAAGTCACAGAGATTACATGATTGTGTATAGCTCACAAAAGACTACAGACGAATAACTACACATAATACAAATGATAATAATAGTCAACGGTGAGTAGGTACTTTTTACTTAACTAGGTATATGGGTATATGAAACGTGCGTAATATTATATCCGACCATGTTAAATTGTGTGGTACCTACACATTTCTAGTAAATGGGAACGAGTTAAAGTTTCTATTTGTGTAGATACGTAAATAATAAATAGTACGTACTTAAATGTTAATTATTTTCGGAAATAATTTCGAAATTTTATCCAGGGTATTTAATTAGATATATACATCTAATATTATATTTGATAATTAATTGTATACCTATTAAATAAAAATTTTGATCAGTTTTACCTTCACATTGGTACCGGTGTGTATACAAATTATATGAACATATTACAATATTATGGTAAGTATAAATTGGTAACTCTAATGCAAAAAAAAAAAAGTTAATGTATATAATTATCGGATTGAATTTATAAAAATATTTAAGTTAAAAGCTATTAAAAGTATGATAAAAACCTATACAAAAGATTAATTTAATCGCGTGGTTTTCATTCAGTCAAATTTGAAAGTGTCAAAATATGCTTCAGATGTCTGAGTTGTTTGAATATAAATATGTAAATGAAATTCCAAATTCACAAATAGGGTTAATATTAAATGGGTTGATAAATTTGAAAATGTTTTAAATTGCAAGTTTCAAAAATGTATTTTCTGATACCTATATTATATACTTCATCCTGACATCTAATATAAAAAAATTCTGAACCAAACACCAATAGGTCACCTATGCGAGAAGTTTTACCTCATTATCTCCCCCTTCCCTTTTCTCATCAGTAGTTTGGTATAATATTTACATATTTTAATATAAAGTTGACAATTTTACCAGTTTAGTGTTCGTTTCTCTGAGTTTGAAAAATCTCTCAATGTACAGTTTGAACGTCGAATAGTCCTCGCTGACTGTTTCGCAAAATGTTGAGTATATATACTCTTTTTTCTGGTCCCAATTGTCGGGTGGCCAAATATTTTGTAATGGACCGCATACAATACAATCCACGAGAATTGCACATAGACCGATCGCCCAAATCACGTTTATCATTAAACAATTGGCCATCCATATGTATCTGAAATGTACAAAATCCGCATGAAAACTCCATAATATCAGGCACGTACCGTAGGGTGATGATATTTTGAAAATTAAAAAACGGGATAACAATAAATAATAACTTGAATATCGTAATAATTTTCTATTGACATTTCCAATAAATCGGTTTGAAAATGGTAAATAAGCAAAGAGAAAAAAAAGCAAGGTCATTTGTCAATTTTCCGCTAAAACGAAAAATAAACGAAAAACGGGACCCCACTTCCAATAGCCGGACAAAAAGCATCCCGTTTAAAGTTTGTCGAGACAACGGGACGCAATTATCAAAAACGGAACAATCCTGCAAAAAACGGTATACATACCTACTCATTATGTATTTTAGTAGATATATTTTTACAACATACGATTTTAAACAAAATATTATAAAATTCTGGTTATTTATAGAAATAGGTTTCTAAATTTTTTGTTATTAAACTGGAAATAATAGGATTTAAGACCTGAAATTTTAATACCATGTTAGTCACACCTACCGGGCGCAACTCCTTGTAAGTGTAACTACTTTTAAGTGAGACTACTTGTAAGTTCAGCACCTTTTGAGTGCAAAACCTTGAATTCGTAACCCCATTTGAATGTCAACCTTGTAAGTGTAGCTTTTTTTGATTGAAACACTACATAAGTTGAATTACTTTTTAGTGTAATTTGTACACCTCATATTATGTATTTTATCGGGATCCGGAATAATCGGTGAAATTTGGCGTTCGCTTTCTAGAAGATAGTCTTTCACGCATAGTGTTTCTGTTGTAGGTTGACAAAGAAGATAGGTAATTCAAAAATTGATCGAACTTACTATTTTCAAATTTTTATAAGAACTCAAACCTCAATTCACTCGGTTCTCACCCGAATGTAACGGGTTTTACACAACATACATAAATTATATTTAATAACAATTTTGAAAAATACCACAATAATATAATATGAGTATAATAAAATATAGTAAATACATTCTCTGCATATTATGTGAATTCGGTTGGTCTTATCGTTCTCGAGTTTTTATATATTATGTGGAAATATTTTAAAGTCTTCCCGATAAAAGTTCATTCGAATGTATTAATATAAATATTATACAAATTGTGAAAAATACTACGAAAGTCCGAAGATTTGAAATGTATTGATATGATATACAAAAAAATATGGTAAAGGTATACTATGTGAATCAGTTGGCCGTACTGTTCTTGGTGTTTTATAAAACTATTGTCCCTAGACGGAAATCTACGAATGCCCGAAAAGAAATACGAACTTGCCACAGGGTAATATAATGATAAATACTTAATAATAAAGGTTGCAACGATAAGAAAATGTATTAAGATTTCGTTCACATATCGCAATATATCGGATAAATGTTGAACACTCGTTATCTCCGTGGACGCCGAAATCGAGAAAAAAACACAAAAAAGGTCAGATCGGTATAGTGCAATTCGAACCGGTGTACCCGTATCGAAAGTTGGTTTGACAATCGACGCCTTATACCTAACACTTAGCTTTATAATCGAGATGATAAGGTAGTCGATATTTCTCGAATTTAAACTATTTAGATAACGGACGGTATTATATGTTTTGACATATTCGTACAAGGACGAATAGTAGACAAAAAATTGTTCAGTCAATGGTTAAAATGTCCGGCAACACGAATCCTACCTCCACGGAATCATAAAACGTCTGCAAAAGGTTGCAAATGCCGATTTCGGGGGATGATAAGGCGACGGCGTGAAAAACGTTCATAAGATAAGATAAGATAATATCCGATAAGAAACGGACGGCGGAACGGTTTTCTTCCATGCGATCTATAATGGGTTGAACACGGAGCGTATACGGTGTGTACCTAATAAACTTCGCATCTTGGGAAAAGTCGAAAAACGGACAAACAGAAAACGGAAAAATCATGAATCCAAAGCACAATAGCGATAAGAACAGAAACGAAAAGTCCGCGGAATTAAACAAAAAGCGTAAAGTTTTCTCGTCCACGAAAAACCGTCTATTCGGAGTTAGCATATTATATAATAGATATATCAGATTATTGAATAGTGACACTGTGCATACATAAATTAGGTAGTATAAGTGTAGTCGTACAAATTACTTACAAATATAAACACGTTATACACATAATTGTAATGACAGTAAACCATTTTGTTTCGTCAACAATCATTTCGTGTAACAATACTATGATTTCTTTCCATTCATCTAAGCAAGTTCTATATTGTTTGTTTGAAGCGCTTTCCTATAATAAAAAACAAATAAATAATTTAAAACAAATAGAAAAAAAAAGCCAGTCAGTAGGGGGCTTAATAGTACTTATTCGTTTGTCAGATAGGATAATATTTGTGGTAAACATTGAATTTCAAAGAAATGATGAATTATTTCTTCCGATAAAACGATTCTGAACGGAGCTCTGTGTGATTTTCAAGACGTCAATGTTTATATATATGGTGCTATAGTAAATATTAGGTGTAAATTTAAAGTTTCTGGCATTTTAATTTTCCAATTTATAATAATTGTCGGTCTTTTTTGGTATAATTACGAACGTTTTATATCACCTATATATAATCGACATACCTATATACCTACCTATCGTGAATAGTTTATATCCTATTTTCTAATTTATAACAACTGTTCTAATATTTCCGTTTTAAATGCATTTCTTTCGTTACGCTTTTGAAAACTATTTAGAAAATCAAAAATAAAAACTCTATATGATAAGTATCAACTAGAACGAATTTTCTATTATAACCCTCTAAACTAGAAAACATATACTTTACTCTTTCTGCCCAAAAAAGTGTATACATAATGGGTACATGAAAAAATTAAAAAATACATCATTAATAAAACGAATACATTCCTGGCTACGCTCAGAATCTAAAATGAATTATTCATTTTCCACAAATAATTTATAATAATGTAGTAGGTATTAATTTAAATCAATTTAAATAGGTAAGTGTTATATAGGTATTAGGTGTATATTATATATTGTAGGCGTAACAATATTGAATATTATTTCATTTAAAAACAAAAAATGTAGGTATAGGTACACACCATCAATACATATTACCATCAATAAATACTACGTATATCATAATAAATTATAGTATTATTTATAGGTCATAATATCTCCGAAAATATAATCTAGTTAAATATTGGAAGCGGGAAGCTTAAATATACCTGCAATTACTCGTAAACAAACTAGTGTGGAGAGGGGCTGCCGTGTCTTCCACACCGCTTCAATATTACCCAAAAATAAAAATGTTTGAAATAAATTTTTTTTTAAATTATACTCTATACATAGGCGCACAAAATCTTTATTTATATTCGATGATGAATTCAGATTGCAGTTAAAATTATATAATAAAAACGAAATGTAATGGTATATTTATCTATTTTTACGTTTAATTATACCTATTGTATGCGTCAATAATTATATTTTCAATCCAGTGTCATACAGCTGCTTTATATCGTTTTTATTTTTGGAGTACCTACACTAGCTTCGAATACAGTTTTTCTAAAGGTTTAAGACCCCACAAGCTCCCACTCCCCGATCACTATCTACATATGATCTAATACAGATAACTCAGTGATGTTTTCTAACCCTTATATGCGAAATAGCAATCTATAACCAGCTGTTATATGAATTTTCGTGAATATCGTAAAATAATGTAAATGTAAAATAATTTACAATAATGTGGATGATTTTTATTGTTTTTTTTTATCGATATTTCGTTTCTGCGGCGTTCTTTTAAATTTATAAATATACATTTTAATAGACATATACGAGTAGTCTATATATATATAGGATGGAACCCTAAAAAGTTATATAAGTATATTATCTATATAATAGTTATACAAGTTATTGAAACCCTCGAAAAGTTATAAGTTTTATGTTTATATTTTTTGTAATTTTTAGTTTATTGTAGATTTAGATATTTAGATGTTGTATATAGCAGGTATCTACACGATTTTTTTTCTATAATTCGAAAGACCTAAAAAAAAAAAAAAACGAGGGGCTACTGACATTTCTTGAAGGTTTCGGTCACAATCATTCAATATTGGCTATACGTGCCTGGTGGTCTAATACCTATATATAGTAATAAAATATACTAAACAGCGCATTGCTTAGTGTTGTATAAATTACGACCGACCATCAGAAATTATATAAAAATGCATTTTCATTTTCAATAAAGAAACCTGTATAATAATATGGTATATATAGGTTATAGGTATTACCTATATAATATGAAAATACATAAAACCTTTTTTATTATTTATTACGTTTATTTATAGCTATATTATATTAAATAAACATATAATATTATAGGAATAATATACCTGTACAGCACAAATTTCAATATGTATATTGAATATATATATATATATATTATCTTTTGTGTGTTTAAATGTTTAAAAATATTGTTTGATCATTGGACTAATATAAATTTATCAATAATTACTACAGATATATAGGTATACCTATATGTATTTTAATAAACAAATTATTTTCTAAATTTAATTATAATTACATTGAAATTCATAATATTATAAATATTTTGGTACACGCATCCATACATCCATGTATTGTAGAATGCCCTTTTTTTCAACAATGTTTTTGGTTTTGATATTTACCCTTCTTTCGGCGTATTTATTTTTTGCGTGAGAATAAAATTAGGAAAGTTGATGTTGAATGGATTTCCGATGTACTACTTACTTATTAATTCATTCATAAAAAAACATATTTCCTATATATGTACCTACTTTTCATGGTTGTTATATAATTGAAAGCAATACCTATATTATTTCATTGATTTAGACCTAAAAGCCTGGCAAAATTTAGGCTACATAGAATTTTTCGATTTAAAATTTGAAAATATATAAATATTTTGTAGGTTCTTTACTCTGGAATGTTGGATACAGAATTTTTATATTTTTACTAAAACATTTAAAAAAAAGGAATTTAATTTTGGGAAATTTACTAAATTGTAAGCCTTTGTCATTTGAAAATAAAACATAAAAAAATTCATCCCAAAATTCTCTATTAAAGAACATACAGAATCTTAATACATTTTCAGAATTAAAATCCGAATATTGTAATAAGTATATCCTTAATTTTGTAATGTTTTTTGGTATTTATACATAAGTACGTCTTTTCAATAATAATGTAGGTATTCAATAATTATTATAAAGCAATGATGAAAAATGTTACGAACATAGGACTATTTTAAAATTACCATATAGATTTATTTAAATATTTTTAAATTGTTAGATTTTATTTAATTTTTTAAATTTTATTAAAGTTGTATAATACTCATATACATATCTCTTTAAAACTCAAGTGTTTTATGAAAAATTAAATCTGTTTTTATTGAAATTTTAATATTATATTATACATAGTTACAAATAAAAATATATATTTTCGACAAAGTAGTGCCATTTTTTTTCTTTTTTTTAATGCATTTAGACAGTAAATTACGTTTATTCAAAATAGTGTAATCACAAATTATACGATCATATGACATATTATGATCTAGGGTTTATTATAGTATATAATTTATTGCCTATAAATAGGTACCTATAAAAGAGAATATTGAGGGTGATATGTGGACCAAAAATTGGATAATAGCATTGAAATATGGAGAAGAAAGTTCTACAAGGAACTTCAAGAAGAAATAGGAATGGCATCAATCACTAACTTTATGAAAAGTTAACGGATACAATGATTCGAATTTGTAATGTGCAGAAGTGAAGATAGCACTATAAAAGGGGTGATAAACTGGAAACCAAATAGGAAAGGATTTCGAGGACGGCTTAAAATGTAGTTGGATGCTGTTGAAAAAGATTTGGAAAAAATATAATAGAAGTACAGAAAATTACGTTTCCAACATTTATACACCGTCACGTTGGTTCGGAAAGATTCTGTGTGGTATAAATAAATATTGTAATTTTGAAATTAAATTAAACCATTTTGGACCTCCCCAGAAAATTATTTTTAGATACCTTGTAGTTATACGAGTAGGTATTGATATTATCAGTGTTTTATTAATATGTTATATCAGGCACGTAGCCAGGATTTATTCTATACGAGGGGGCCAAATTTTTATTGAACCCTTTCAGCAAAAAAAATAAAAATTGGTTAGTAGGGGATAGAAACAGCTTACTCGAGATACTTTGTAGGATACTGGTAGATATTATGTTAAATTTAGAAACGATTTTTTCAAATAAAAAAATGTGTAAAATATTTCTGAAAAATATGTAATATACATATTATACTATAATAGTAAAATAAATACTTTGGGAAAATTTCAAATTTTTAAGCTCCTACTTTTCGTAAGTACGAGATGATAACTTGTTCTATTGCCTTCCCGGTTTAGTGTTTTCTCATACATTTATGTAACGATTGGATCATAGGTGTGCACAGAGTGTAGTGCTATTGCTGAACCTAAAACTTATTCTAGATTTTTATGTATGATGAATACGTGCTAAATAAATACTTAAATTGATTTTACATTTGTTTTTAAAATATTTTTGGTGTATTTTTATCACATTTATCATCAAATATCCACGATTTTCTGATATTTATCCCATCGACAACCTTCAGAAATCATCCTAAGGTTTTTTAAAAATTAATTATAGATTTTGACGATACATTTTCAAGTATATAAACTAAAATTTCTGATCATTCCTATATTTATGTTACATTATGATGAAAAAAATGGGCTGCTTGCTAGGTATATAATATTTAGTACCTATGTAGGAGGTATGTATCTATTGAAGAACCAGTTAGAGTTTTTACTGGATCTGACACGAAATCCTGTATAAACCAGTATGTCTGGAAAAATTAAAATAATAAGAAATAAACATTACTGTAAAACCACTCACACCACTCATAATCAAAAAAGTCACATATTAGTTATTACTATATCAACTAATTTAACTTATTATTACTAGTAGGGTAGAATTCTATTACTATATTATATTAGTTATAAACAATCAACGATTTATGCACTTCGACGATTTACATTTCTTTTATAGTTTTATTGAATCACTTTACAATATTTTTTGATAATATTATATTCAATTACGAGTTAAATTTACAAGCATTTAATTTCTAAAACTAAGTTATTTACAAAATTACATACTAAAGGAATTTTGAACATTTTAACTAATAATTGATTTTGTTAAAAGCTTTATTTTATAGTGTATACAATAAATTCGTTTTTTACTAACAAATAAATGTTATTGAAAATTCAAAATATCGTTCGTTTCACGGTTGTTCCTTCATAAATAAAAACCCTGAATGAAACGTTTTGAATTATTTTGAAAGCCTAAAATTCGCGATTGAAAATCGTGAAATTTAAACATTTAAATAAAAACATAAAAAAAAATTGTTTAATTAAAAATGTCTACGGTACGGCATAGATAGTATTCTAATTTTTCATATTTTGTATACATTTTGACTCTGCGATTACTAAGAGAGAAGTTGTAGTTATGAATTGTAGCGTGAACGTATTTTACTCGTGGCTATTGATTTTTTTCATGGCTCAGGCCTGTAGTTATATTATATCAAGTATACATCGAAAAATCGATATATTACAACAGGTAGTATAATCAGCCTGTTTATTATATAGGTACTTTAAAGCAGAAAAAGTTTTGACGTGTAGAATATATTATTAGATAGATACTCTATATTGGCCGTATATTTTTCATGTCATTATTTGCACACTTTTATTTTTTAGTCGGTTGCCTACATTTTAAGAAATCAATTTGTATATTATGCATTATAGATTGGTACTATTTACTGCAACACAAAAAAATAATTTAAACGAAGGAACATTTTACTTTCTGTATCACGGTACGTATCGTGCGTCTTTTACCCGCGTACATTTATATGATTTTTTCTTTAAAAATATATTGAATTTTCGAAGAACGCCGACCAATATAATTTAAATATATATTATTGACAAGGCGGCCGTATTTAGATTTTATTTTCAGAGGGGGTTCAAAATATATTTTATAACTTTAGTACATATTGAATTTATGTTTTGTCCACCATATAGCGACTTATCGGATTTATGAATTACGAAAACGAATTTATCAACAAATTAACTTATAATCGAATTTTTTTTAATTTTTAATTTTTATATCCATTGGGTATTTTAATATTTGGTTATTTATTTGATTTTCAATCATTATATTATATTATATTAATATTTAAAAATTAAAAATTCTTCGTTTGGAGTTTTCCAACCAGCAGTTTTCAAAGTATTTTTTACGGTTTACATTTACGGTCTACGCGGACAATCAACGATGAATACAAATAGATTTTTTTTTAACTGTATCAATGTTTTTCCGCATACCTACATAAATCTATCATTTCACCTATTTGATTGCTTTGATCAGTTATACTGTTGCATTTAAATCACAATCTACGTAGGTAAGTATATATGATTTTTTAAAGTGTTGTGATTTCATTAATCGATCGTTTATGTTCACAAATATTGATATTGATGTTAAAAACCTTACATCTTACATACAAAATGTATCAAAAAATTTCGGAATGGGTCCGGACCTCGTGGACCCCCCTCAGACACGGCCTTGATTATTGAGTATACTTCGATAAAAATCGCAGTTCATAGTCCGAAAGAAATCGGAGAAAAAGAAAATTGTCACAAGGTTGTGTGAAAAACGTGGTCAAAACGCATAAAATGGGTAGGTAGGTAATACCTAATTACGTTACTTTTAATATTTTGTCGAGGGAAAGTGTTTCAATGAGCATATTTTCAGATAATAGTGTTTGTGAATGTGCTTTGTGAAGACTGTGTCATGTGTGCAGGCATTAATATTATGATTTGTGTAATTTGACGTAAAAATTGTGCGAAGACCGTTTCTTTTCTTTTAGAAAACGTGCATGATCTATATTAGGTGTTATACTATAGGTATAGATACTATCGTTACGTACCTTTTCGTTCAGGAGATCTGCCGTGTGATATTCGGTGGCCATACTTATTGTTTGTTGAAAATCTTTGTACAGTGCACACTGTGCTCGTCGACAACGGTCGTAGAAGAGTGTGTAAAACGGCCGAAATGTAAAATTATTATCTCACCAAATGACTGTTAAACGATAAACGACCGATTGTGGATATTAATAATGACTTTTGAGCGAAACTTGTTTCGCGTTATCGCGGCGACGTGGGGCGGTGATAATAGGTATTATTGCAATGTACTCGCCTCTGGTAGGTATCGTACAAATTATCATTTTGATAAACCATTATTATTGCGTGTCGTATATCAGCAGCAAGCCGCACGGATGTATGCGATAATGATACGATGCAATAACCATAATAATATACAGAATATGTAGCTGCTCTCTGCAGCAAACGTAAAGGCGGCATTGACGTCGTGTGATGTGTAAACCGTGTCCCGTATATTACCACCCATTAGGTACCGGAAATTTGACCAAACGATAATCTCGATAAGTAAAAATAATCGATAACTCGAAATTGTATTCTGTGTTCTTCCTAAATGTAAGTATAGGGTACCCAGTGGCGTACGCAGGATTTTTCAATGGGGGGGGGGGCTTGAAAATAAATAAATGATCAGTAGACACAAAATTAGACGTGAAAGAATAAAAAAGGTGCTTTTTCAGTGTTATAATTTTGGTGACCAGATATAATAATCCAAAAAAAAGTACGTTTTAAAATGTATCCTCCTTTATTACAAAAAAAAAACTTGTCCCCCTTGAGTGGATTGGTCATTGTGTAAATTATTTTACTAAATTTCTTATAGCTCATAGGCCATTTCCATCAACGCAATATTTTTTTTTTGACCTGATTACTCTATTGTTTATATTTATTTTCCCTAGAAAAAACTGAATATTTGAAATAATTTCATTACAAGGTCAACTTATTAGGGGTGTATCTTTCAAGTAGGTATTTAAGGTTGTCGATTGGAGATGGGTCCCCTCACCCATCACTCGTAAAATAGGCAATTAACTGTAAAAAAATTTTGATTCTGCATTAAAAAGATAATATAATGCGTATTATATACGTACTATCCTCCTATAGATACAGGTTGAATACACTATTGGTGTCTTTATGATGATTTTTACTAAAAAATTACTAATTTTTAAAGGTGAATATACGAATAGTACACAGTAATACAGTAGGTAGGTACATAATCATAATGTACTATAATATTATTATATCGTAGTGCATACTAAAATAGCAAAATATTATTTTATTATACTAATAGGCATTAGGTCGAACCATAAAATATAAATAATTAAATCATGTAAAACAATTAAATAATAAAATATATGTATTAACCGGTGATATTTTTAAAAAGGAGTACAATTTCATGTACTTAACAATATTGTTAAGGACACTAGGACAATGCAATAAAAAAGAGTACTGTCCTACGAAAATAAGTACGTCTGGTCACCATAGTTATAATAGAATATATATATATATAAACATAAAGTGGCGTATTTATGGAAAGGGGGTCCAGGGGTGGTACTGAAAAAGAACCAACAAATATTAATTTTGAAAACCTTAATACAAAAACTTCATTTTTGAAGATAAAACATTTTTTTAAACAATAATAATTGGAAATAGAGTTTGATGACTTAAGAAATTAATAATAATGCCCTAAAATTAATATAATAACTATACATTTTAGACACTGAGAGATGCAAAATATTTTCTCGTTTTATTATGATATTAATTGGTCTTATATTTTTCTTTGAGCAATTTATCAACCAGAACACTTGACTTGAAGTCATTATCTAATTTTTTAACGCTTACCCATTTTTTAGCATACAATTTTATCAGCATGGTATTTTGAAATAGTATTTGTTGATTTTTTTAAAAATGCATAAGAAAAAATCATCCAAAAATAATGAAAAATATGGGTTAAATAATTATTTCCTCATAAATCCAAAAATGTTGGGTTTAAACACTTTTATATGATCACAAAGTACGTGTTTTTTTTTAATACATTTATAACATTATTATGTTTTAAAGCTTAAAACATAATAATGTTTTAAAATTTAAACGTATATTTTAGCCTCCACTTAATGTATTTTTGATTTAAAATTATTTTATAAATGAGATTGGAGGTTTTTAGTAATCAAAATTCAATGAACTGTATTATTATTATTATTATTACTAGGCTGTGGTTCTTTGGTACTTTTCTTATTTATTATCAAACTAATGAATAATCAGTTTTAAAATTTAAAGAAAATGTATCAATTAAAACTTAAAAGTATACAAAATCAATGTATTGATATTATATTTTATAACCTCATGATCTATACTGTAGTTTGTTTTCATGTAGTATTTCTCTCAAAGACTGTTAACTTTTTCGTCATGTATACTTATGCCTAAATATTAAACTTAAAATAATTTTAATTTTCAAATAAATATCTTAAAATAATCCAAAAATAAAACCATCGTTTACTTTATAGTTTTATTTTTTATATGACGATTATAAAATTGTGAAAAATGTATGAATATAAAAAAAAAAAGAATTTAAAAATTAAATTATTTTGTCACTCATTTTTATCGATGCTTAATGATAACATTTTTTCCACGTGATGCAAAATATTCTAAAAATATCAAAATTAAATGAATTTAAAGCTAAATCTTTTGAAAAGTTAAAAAGTCAGTCAAATTAAAGATTTTTAATAAGTATTATTTATTTTTACCGAAATAGTGCACATACCCTGCAACCCCTCCTCCTACCCATTACTGTAGTAAACTAAGCGATTTTGCCCCTAAAAATAGTAATATATATAAATTATTCATATAAATATCATTATATTAATGGTTTTCAATATACTTAGACCCCCCTCCCAAGAGAAAAAGTTGAAAATAGGTCATTGTGTATATATATATATATATATAACATTGATAATATAAAATATAAAAAAAATAGAATTATACTGGCAATGGGAGGGGGGCATCAGTCCTTAGCCCCCCTCTGCGTACGCCCTTAAGGGTACCTAATATTCTCACTAAACTTAAATTAGATAGGTATCTATATATGTATAAATTTGATTTGAATTCAATTTTAATATGTGTTCACGGAATATACCTATACTATACTCGATTAATATGGTTAACCAATAATAACCGCACGGTGAAAAGTTGAATATTTTATGAGTGCCTAAACAGAGACCAGCACCGTTGACTTATGCGCACGCGCGAACACGATATATTTGTATACTGTTAGACTACTACCTATCTATTTATATTATATACCTAAACCTATTACTCGACGTGGTGTTTCACAGCAAATCGGTGGATATTTTTGATTGAAGCGAAGCGGAGCGACATTCGAAAGCGTATCAAACTAATGGAGTCGTCGGCCACGTGCTAGCACCCCCAATTTTATTTTAAGCACCCTCAAGTTCCATGTCATTCTAATTTCAAATATCAGCTATAATTTTACCAATGTAATTTTATTTTTTAAGATTTTACTAATAGTTATTTTTTTTCAGCATGTTACAGCAGCGCTTTACTAATTTAGGTATAATAAATATTGAGAGAGACTTAGCTAATGACATTGTTCCAGACGAAATCTATTTAACACATTTGCTAATACCGATAGGAAATTATGTTTGATTCTTTAATATTAAAAAAAACATAAGAAATATATATTATAATTTATAAGTAATAAAATAAGTTACATTTTTTTCCAAAAATGATATTGTAAATATAATTATCGTATAATCTAAATATTGGCAATATGTAATGTTGATTTGGGGGTGTGGGGGCGGAGCCCCCAACGACATTATAAGCGTATATGTAGTTTAATTTATTCTGTGGTAGTACTATATCTGTTCTCGCGTATAATATCACGGTCGTCGTGTTCGTGCATGCGTATAAACCAAAGGTTGCCGGTTTAGACCGGGTTTAACGTAGGTATATATGACCACGATCATGAGACCAAAATTTATAATCAATCGGTTTTTGACCAATCTCACATTTCTTGAAATGATACACGGTCTACACGGAGACACGGTGTTAAGGTTGTATTCCACTGTCTCTAGCTATGTCCGACGTCCGTGTAAACCGTGTAGACCAAATAATTTCAAGCAATCTGATTGGTCAAACATAGATAATAATAGTGGTCTCATAATCATGGTTGAACCTGTTACCGCAGGTTACCGCAGTAGTTTAACATTGCTCTGCAGCATATGTTCGATGTGGTTTAATCGTGATTACTAATAACCGATTGTTTATTATTAATTATATTAAGTACCTAAATTTGACTAATTAAAATATTTGAATTTGAATTGCACTCAGTGCGATCACTTTTCTTCTGCATAACAATAACTCTTCGTTATAAGAATTTAGTGCTATCAAATAATTTCGTTTTGCTATTTTAGAAAATATTATTAGGTAATTAGGTTAGGTTATGCATTTTATAATTATGCGATATAAAAAAAAAAAGGTAAAAATACTTTAATGAGAAATACGGTAATTTTGTAACTCAGAACACGATCTACCATTAATAAAATATCTATTATTTTATTAAATTTATTATATTTAAAAATTTAAAAATTGTTTATATCAATGATAATATTATCAATATTAATAATATTAATACCGAGCAACCCCAATATTGAAAAAAAAACATAAACACGGAATACGGGGCACGGAGTCAGTGGATTACCACCTTTAGTTCAGAATACCGCCTTAATTCGTATTTTTCCTATCATATTTATAGCATTTTCCATTAGCCTGCATTATTGCACCGAAGTTGCACTTGAATAATTCATAGATAATATTGCTGATTATCGTGATCAGCGCGTACCAGTGCAATATAGCAGATAAAATACGAACATCTCTTCGTTGGAAAATTGTTTTGCCTGAACCATGACGTCATTATAATTTGATAATACCACGTTATCATTTTATTGTTATCAAGTAGTATAAACACGGAAGAGAATAATTGAATGAATGAATGAATAAATAAATAATTGGCAGGAATATTAAAAATATACAATACAATATATTATATTATATAATATAATGTGACACTTTGTTAACATTTTTACATAAAATAAAATAAAAAATTCAAAATAAAAATAATGGGTATATACAATAAGATAAATAAATATAACAGAAAAATGAACAGCTTGTAAAATTTAAAAAACTATAATAATAAATACAATAAAATAAATAAAATATAACTTAATACATTTTATAACAACAAAACATAACATTAAATATAAAATACCACCTAACCGAAAGTTATTGAAAACTGAAATTGGGTATATAATGTTAATATCATGAATATTGTGACGTCATGGATATGGATCACACCAAAAAATTTTCTGACGAAGAGACGTTCGAAGAAGTTCGTAATGAAACATACTTTTTGTTATCAAATCATGATTTTAATAGAATTTGCTGTTTTTGTTAAATATTTATGGATATTATTAATTATATATTTATATATAATTATATTATTATTAAAATATATTTAACGACTTCATCGTGATTATAACTTTCGCTATACGAAGGATATTTTTCAATACATAACATTTGTTTTATTATTCATATTGAATACGAAATATAATAATTGTTATTTAATGTTTAAAAATGTCTTATTTTTCATTTTTTAATAAACCATCAATGTTATCAATTTATCATGATAATAATAATGCGCACGATCTTGGAGAGTTCGTGCTATTATCAATGCACAGAGTTTAAATATAGGTAATCGGTGCAGTGCAGACGTGCAGTAACGTGGAACAGGAATTTAGTAATTCGGTGCGCACCAAAATTTTCGGTGGAACATAAAAATGTGCACTAATGTAGTTGGTGCAGTTGGGTGAAAAATCAGGGGTGGATCTGAAGCTCATTTAAGGGGAGGGGGCGAATTGGGATAATTGAGAATTAAGAGCTAATCCATATTTAAAATAAATTTTATACTCCTCAAAATATAATGATGAAAGAAAAACTCGAAGAAGGAGGCCATCGCCACGTCCCTCTAAATCTACCCATGTGGAAAACGCTATAAGTATGATAATAATCTACTGATAAGTGATATAGGTTCATATAAATCCATATAAATAAATAATTTTTTTTTAAAGTAAACATGTATATTGGTGCTATTTTCCTGCGCTCAATTTTCAATGCGCTTAATTTTCTTGCGCTCTTCCTGAGCACACCTGCACAATAGAAACTGTATACGAAATTTCAGTGTTGGTTTATTCTATAACTCGAAAAATATTGTTTTGATTATGAATATTTGTGTTATTTATTTATTCATATAATATATACCTAAAGAGTTATTACGAGGTAAAAGTAACATTTTTTTTAAAGTACGGTAATTTTTTGGAAATTATGTTAATTTTGAACACATTATACGGTAATGTCATTTACAAATCTAGCAACACTGTTGCAGTGCCTACAGGTGGGTACTTTATATTCGGTTCGTTACCACAAAATTTCGATTTAAAAACCAAATATTTGAGTGTAATATGTTTACGGGGGTAATGTGCAAAAATATTATCCGGATAATGTGAACATTATATTATATTATACCTTTCCGTTGCCATATTTTATATCCGCATGGATTCAAAATATAGATACTTAAAACGTTAAAATTGTGCATACCTATATATTTATATTTATTATATGTATATATTATGCGTTGTCATTTAAATATAAAAATACTCACTGTATCGTATAATCAGTAAATACTTAAAAAAAAATTATATATATATATATTACCCGCTCAGACATGGATGATGTAAGTTATCTGTATAGTAAGCACAAAATAATGATTTCATAAATAATTTATTATTATGTTCACGTAATCCGAGCGCAATTCATAATACCGAAGGTATATATTAAAAATGCTCCATAACACCAACGATTTTCAGTTGTAAAAACGTGTTTACGAAAAACAAACGAACTGACCACATATGAAGTATTTTTCGAGTAAAAACACCTATTATAAAGTATATAAATGGCGACATTTCAGAGACGACCCATTGTCCATTTGCAAAATATTAATTACCAAAAATACGTAAAAACGTCTTCTAAATTTTACCTTAATTTTAATATCTTATTAATATTATTTATTTAAGAACTAATAGGAAGACTTTAAACAAATTTTCAATGAAAAATTCGCATTAGTATTTCCTATTTTTATAAGGTAACTTGAAAATTTCAATTTTTAAAGATTTATAATAATTAAAAAATAAAATAAAATTTTTAACAACTCATAATGACACAACTCACATTCAATATGATTAAATGCACATAGTGAAAAACGTGACTACGTGGGGACAGTGGCCTATTTCCAATATTTTTCTGGGGGGAGGGGTTCAAATAATATTGAGAATCAATAATTTATATAAACTTTTTATATTATACTATATTTAGGGGTAAAATCGCTTACATGACCGACAAAAGAAATATATTGGTAGGGAAGGGGCGGAGTCCATGCATTATTTTGGGAAATAATAATACTTATTCAAAAATATTTTTTTTGGAATTTTGAGTTTTTCGAAATTTTTAGCCTTAAATGAGTTTGACTACTGTAAAATATTTTGTATCAAATGGAATAAATGTTATCATTTAGCATGAAAAAAAAACGAGTGACAAAATAATTATTTCAACATTATATATTTTTCTATTCATAAATTTTTCTTTATTTCTTAACAGTAATACAAAATAAATTGTGTAGTAAATGGTGGTTTTTATTTATAAATTATTTTAAAATATTTATATGAAAACTAAGAGTATTTTATGTTTAATATACCTATTTAGGTGTAGGTAGGTATATTTAACGAAATTAAAGCTTTTAATAGACTATATAATATAAAAGGTAATGAGAGTTGTAAAATATAATATTAAAACATTAATTTGGTAAATTAAAGTTAAGTTAATTGATAAATTCTCTTTACATTTAAATGTTGATTATTCCTTAGTTTGGTAATAAATAATAAAAGTACCTAATAATAATAAGAATAGAGTTCATCAAATTTTGATTACCAATAAACCCTGGTCATATTTATAAAATCATTGTAAATGGCAAATATATTTATTGGAGATCCAAAGATTTGTTTAAAAAATTGTTAATACAAAATAAAATATATATACGAGTATACATATTTTAATAATTTAAAATGTTTAGGTATATATTTTTTTTAAACGTGTTTATTTTCAACTTCGAGTAAAATACATGCCTGTGATATTTTCAAATGTTTAGAATCAATATTTTTGGATTTATGAAGAAATAATCATTATTTTAACCCATATTTTTTGAGACTAATCGTTATTTTTTTGTTCATTAACTATTTGATAATATTTTTTTATGGATTTTTCGAAACTCAAAAAATTACGTCTTTAAAGTACCATGCTGATAACATTTTGTGTCCAAAAAAGTGAAAAAGGAACGCATGAATAAATTATATCACGATGTCAAGTCTTCTGCTCATAGAAAAATATATAATAAATAAACATTATTGTAATTAACGAAAAATATTCTGCTCCATTCAGAATCTAACATTTAGTCATTCAATTAATTATTAGAGTATATTATTATTACATTTTTGGGTCATCGCTAGGGCTGAGAAGTTATAAAAGCTAAAATGGACAAAATATGCTCGCCATATGCATAAAATCTAAAATATGCAAATAAAAATGTTAAATATGCAAAAAAAAAAAACATTTTTTACAAAAATATAAATATATTTTATATTATACGTCAATTTTTGATTTAAAATGATCGACGATGATTTGATAGAAGATTTTTCTTCTAAATAAACAATATAATTATTTATATAATTATATAAAAATATTTTCGAAATACGAAAAGCTTTTTTCAATATCAGTTGATATCATTGGAATATATTTGTAGAACTTTAAGTCGTTCCTTGTAAACTCTTTTGGCAATATAATAAATAATAATATAATATATCCTATTTGAAAATAAGATAAGATTAAATACGTACCGTGTTGATGTTAAATTATTAGTCGATACTCGAGAGCAACGATGACAATAATTTATCTTCCTTAGATAATTGAATAAAAAATACATACCTGGTTAATAAAATAAAAACATTAATATTTTAAAAATATATATGAGAATTGACGAAATATGTACTTGTTTTCTAAAACTAACGAAATATACAAAAATATGCCTTTTAAATTACCTATCGTTTTTAAACTCGTACTTGTATAAAATGGATTTATAGATTGGTCTGCTATAAATCTAAAACATAATATAGAAAAATATGTAACCCCTACAACTTCCGAGCTCTAGTCATCATACTCTATTTCCAGTTAGGCATTTTTGTTTATAAATTGTATCTACAAAAATGTAATATAAGTAGGTATTTAAGTTTTTAAAATCAATATTATTTAGTTCTAAAATCAAAACGCGTGGGACGTAGGTATGTATAATGCTGTTTATGGATTTAGATTATACAAAGTGTAGAATCCTTTTATATTTCCGTTGTGTCCGCCTATTTGTACATCTGTCTTTGTAATTCGTTGTCATCGTTACTAGGAGTATTATTGATTTTACAATCGATTAATGACAATAAATTGTTATCCCATAGTCGAAAAAAAATATTGAAAAATGTTATCACTGTCAATATAGAACTGAATTATTATTACACATATTCAGTGTAAATTTCAAGATTTTAAAACCATTATTTTCGAAATTATGAAGAATTGAAAAATCTCGAATTTGACAAAATAGTGCGTTATTCTTACAAAATCGAAAAATGATTTTTTTAAAGAAGAAACTATTTACCCTACGTTTTTCCGAATTATAATATTCCTGAAAGACCATTTTACGAAAATAAAAGTTCCGAATTCTATCTTTCCGATCACTTTTTTCACGAAAACATTTTTAATTTTGTTTTTTTAAATCTCAACGAATATATATAGAAATGATGTAATAATGCATTAAATATCTATTATCTTATAATATTATAATATTGTAATAATATATTCAGTGCTCTAATTATGGGGGGGGGGTGCTCCGGGGGACGGAATTCTACTATTTTATAATATTTTGAGAGCGTGTTCTTACTAACTATTGCACCTTTACTAATTATTTTTTATAGTTTATATTGTGTTTTATTTTTTAAACATTAACATATTGCTATATAGATTTAATATTTTTTTAGATATTATATAGATATATATATAAATTTTAAACTTCTTTTGGTTGCACCGTATATAAACCCAGTCGAAAATATCCCCTTTTTCGCTTTATGAAATACCACACATCGAGTAAATGGCA
Organism: Pemphigus obesinymphae; assembly: GCA_025469235.1. Classification (NCBI taxonomy): domain Eukaryota; kingdom Metazoa; phylum Arthropoda; class Insecta; order Hemiptera; family Aphididae; genus Pemphigus; species Pemphigus obesinymphae. The sequence goes on along the minus strand of JAIPRL010000767.1, from coordinate 67,259 downwards.
GGTTAAAAATTCAATATGGCCGACTATGGAATGATCATTCGGGAAAACGTATACGGGAACGGTACCAACTAGATGAAATTTGTTACCGCAAAATGTGTACACGTGTACCGATCGAATCATGTTAATTCTGGTCAACAATTTTTTTAACAGAAAAATAAAAACTAAAATAAACATATCAATGTAAAACAAATATAGTCCTCTCATTCGGCTCAGAATCTAAAATTTAAATAAATATTGTGACTTTTTAAAGGTCCGTAGGTATATATATAATATATAGGTATTATCCCTGCACTCTATCCACTCTTCTAAACTTTAAATATTCATTTAATCGTAAATGGTTTATATAGTTTATTCATATATATATATATTTTTTTTTTGCGAAACTAACCGTTGGCATATAACTAATATAACAATTATTCGAGTAGGTATAGATAGCGAATCACGAGTTAATATAATCATATAGGATAAATATTAAATTATTATGAGTAAGGAATAGATATAATATATAAATGTCCAGTTTGTTTAAACATATTTGACATGCAATTGTATAAAATGGTGACGAAATTACGAGTATTATATAACATTAATTATAAGACGGATTTAATGATTTGGTTGGTCGTATTGGTCCACAAAATATACCGAAAATTCTGGACGGACGCAGTTGTTTAATAAGTTGTCTAAACTTTGAATAGAAAAATCATATTTTATTCTTATAGAATTTAAAGTTTCTATATAATATACCGAAAAGTGGTCGATAATTTCATGTGATATTTTCAATATTGCATTTTTGAGGTAGTATAATAAATAATAATATAATATTATGCAAAAATTGATTTTGGATTTATCCAACTATAAATGACGGAACGGTATTCAATGACAACTTGATCGCCCGAACAATTATTTATATAATATCAATACTATCTATATACCTAGGTATTATTTGTGACAAGATAATTCACTCTTTAGAATACGAATTTCTGGAAATCTCATTCTTTGTTATTATACCTATATGTTTTCACATCGACTTTACTTTATTTAATTTTCTGTTACTCGAGAGTCCAAAAATGTTATGCCACAAAAATTAATTACTTATTACCAATAATTGACGATAATAATAGAAATTATTGTTATCATTATAGAAGACAAAAAAAAAAAAAAAAAAATGACCAGAAAATACTTTTAACGATGACAATATTTAGATATAGATAAATAGATTTTATGGCTTGTATTAGGTACTTAGTTGCAGTACTCATATTTTAGATCCTGAGTGAAGCAAGGGAGGTAATGTTTTTACATTGATGTTTATATTATTTTTCTGTTAAGAGGGTATCAGCGCAATTAATTTTCAATGAAAACCCCATGTTAGCATTTCTCATTTTTAATGACGTACAAATATATCTTAGAAATATGAAACGAAAAATAAATTATAGAAAAAAACATTATATAGTGCACTATGTAGCCTTTTTTTCGATATTTACATTTTTTCAAGAGTTATATTTATTTAAAATAAAAATATAATTAAAAAAGTTAGTTTTTAATTACTCGTAAAACGTAATTAAATGCACTAATTACAAAATGGCATGTAAGGTGCTAGATAATGTTATTCTTTATCATTTATTTTTTGTTTCATCTTTCTACGATGTTTTTATGTTGTTATAAATGAGAAATGTTACTTTTGCATTTCTTTTGTTTGTTTATGTTGCTTTTATAAATTATTCATAAGAAAACAATCACAATAAAAATTATATAGTAAAATGGGATCAATTATTATTCATTTTTGAAATGCGTATAAACATTTTCAATTGTGAGATTTTCATTTTTCTAAAATTTTCTAAAAATTTCCTTATAGAATCTCTTAAAAATAGTCATGCGGACATCCTTTTAAGCTATATATACTTGCGCTTTAAGGGCATTAAAACACGTTCTCATTTTTTAAGTTCAGTTTCTCTACTAGTTACCAAAGATTCAAAATTTAAACACAATATGATAGATGAGAATATTTACTATGGGCAAACATAGAGTTTTTTAGTTCAAATAATTTAAAATCTAATTTCAACTTTTTTTCTTAAATTTGAAATTATGGAAATTTGAAGTTTTTCAATCATAAATTTTAGATGTTCAAATATACTCGGTCTTGATATAAAATCTCATATTTTATTTAGAGTAATTATTTCTCATTTTATGATAATTTTCGATCAAACTGAGATCAGAAAGTCACAAATAGTTTTTGAACAAATGTCGTGATTACATAACAATATAAAGTATATGATACTATTTTTAGATTACTTATAAAATGTTTTTTAACATTTTTTAATTGTTAAATTTTCGTTATTCATTTTTTTTTAAAGTTTCCTACACAGAATCCCCTACAAATGGCTCGTATAGTGTTCTCTTAACAACTTTTTTTATGTTAATACATTTTTATTTTATATATTTTTTTACTTTTATTTAAAGATAAATCTTAAAATATGAAAATACCCGGTAAAATAAATAAATATAACCCACTGGTGGTGAATTGTATTCATGTATTTCATTGTTACATCATGATACGTCTTTAAACGTCTTTATACCACAGTTTGCGTCTTTGTTTTTGGGTTGCAATAAACAAAATTACATTACAAATGAATGCAAATATTATTTGTTGGTAATTAAAGTTACAAAGACATCAAGGTATATTTTATGTTAAAATTCATTCCAAAAATTTTAATCGACAATTAAAGTAAGTATAAATCTATATAATATATAGTCATTCTTAGCTCCGGGCCTATTCTTTTTGCAAATTTTGTTGTTTATTCGTACCTTAGGAATTTCTCACGAATTTCCGTTGGTATTTTTGAAACAATATTATTTTCTCGTGTCTTTCTTCTTCTTCATCATTGCCACTCTACCCGTCTGGTACTGTTTTCGTATTATTTCGGGGTTGGGTTTAGTCATTCGAGTAAATACTTAGCACCGAGTAATCCACAAAACACAATATATAGCTATATATGTTTGCACAATCTTTTTCATGTACCTGATAAATGGAAAATGTCTAACTATTATTTAATAACCAGCGTAGTCATTTTTCGACATAATTTTATTTATAGTTTAAAACTTTTATTTTCTAATAACCCAGTAAATATGTTAAAAAAGCTCATATCAGAAATGAGGTGAGTAGGGTGTTAGATCATTTTGTTTATAACTCATTTTTTGTTTCATCTTTAATAAGAATGAGAAATTCGAAAGTAAATTCTCAATACAATTTAAAAAAATACATAAAAACAATGACAGTTAGTAAATAATAGTTATCTAGTGGACCACGTATAGGTAATTTACTTTTAAAATGTATGTAAAGTCATTAGTGAGACGTTCGTCATTCTCTTTAAATGAAATAACAAATTTGTTACATTTAAGTATTTTAAATGCTTATACAAATGATGATAAATTACCTTTTTAAAAGCAAATTATAATATATGGATATATGGTCCATCGGCTTATAATTTACTTTTAAAATGTATTTAAACATTTTTGAATTTTATCGTTATGTGTTTATTAAAAACATTTTAGAACTCCTTAAAAGTCAAGGGTATGAAACATCCCCTTGAGAACATCGTAATAATGATTTTCAATGGTACAAATGTGTTAACGCAAAATACAAAATATCATTAAAAAGTTATTTTGGAATTAAATCACTTATTATAAAATGTATAGATAACAACATTTAGGACAAAACTACATGGATGTTGAATATTTAAAAAAATTATAGTTCAAATGACTAAACACGATTTGATTATTCTATTGAATGGTAAATAATAAAAGATTATCGTAATTTTTAAGCTATTTATTGTACACCTTTAAATGTATTTAAAATTTAATCGTTCATAAAATTATTTTTAGAATTTTTTAAATTCTACTGGAACTGTACCAACGTATATTTAATTTGCAAGCCTTAAAACCATTACCGTAACTGTTCAAAGTTTATTTTTCGGTCATATTTGATACTAAATTGTATTTTACACATTTTTATTGTTTTAATTTAATTGCGCTGGGGAAAGGGAAACACATTGGCTTGGACCCAGGAAAAATATTTTCCGGACTGAATCCAAGTCATGCCCCTTATTTACTCACTAATACTGAAATCACACAGCAGCAGTTATAGAAGTCTACAGCAGATATGTATAATTTATATAAAAAATCTAGTTTTAGACTATCATAAATGTGATTATATACTTAAGAAAATATATTATTATATTATAAACTTTGGAAAAATATGTTTAGTTATCAATCATAAATTACAAATTATTTTATATAGCTAGTTATATAAAAAAAAAAAATATAAATAATAAACAAGGTTAGAATATATGCAGGGCATAGGTACATTTATTATACTTATATACAAGGACGTTTACGGTCACGTTTTCGTATAATTCTCAACTTAAAGTTACATTTTTTTTTTTTAAAAAGTGGGTATATCATATATACCCTTATATAAATCATGGAGTCTTAAGACTTAAATATACCACTAAATAATATTTGTTTTTACCATTATTATATTTTATAATTTTGACATTATTATACATATTATTCGGTGCTATAATTATTGTTAATAATAATTTAATCTATTGTTTATTAGTTTATCATATAGGTAGTTTCGAATTTTATTCACGATTTAAGGGGTCATATATATGTAATTATGTCCTGAAAATGGGTTCAAATATTGTAGTGGATTGCAAGAGAACCATAGGGCTAATTGTTTTTTCATTTAAATATACAAATTTCGAAAAACAAGAATCCTGGAAAAAATAAAAAATTTAAAATAAAAATATGACGGCTTCGTGCAAATGAGGCGTAAAATACTTTTTTTTTTCTGTGGCATGAACGGCGGATGTGATTCAAGTCGCAGAGTCGGTCGAAACAAAAATTTGAATTTTTTTATTATTTTTCAGGACCGTAAATATTGAGCTACGAGAGGAATTAAAAAAAAAAAAAAACAGAAATTCGAAAACAGTCCCACTTTAAAAAAAAATGGTCAAATCAAATAGTAACAATTGTTAAATGGTAAAATCTTTTAATTTAAAAAAGTTACATTTATCGATAAAATCCGTCGTATCTAAATTAAAAATCTATTTAAGAATATATGCAAACAGAAAATGAAGGGAATCGGACGATCGGTCCGTGTCCCACCATTTTATCACGTCCTCCACCTCGGAAAAAAAACATTTCGAGAAATATACTCGTTTAAAGTAGGTATTAAGAGGACATTGCATATTATGCTGTACATGCGTTTTAATGGCATTAAAACACGTTCTCGCTTTTTTAAGTACCTACTCTCCTAGTTACCGTAGATTCAAAATAAATATATATATATAAAAAAAATTTATTATTATTAATAATAAAATTATTATTTATAAAAAAAAAAACGATAGATAAAAATATTTATAATGGACAAACATAGAGTATTTTTAGTTAAAATAATTTTTTTTAATTATTATTGAATTTTATAAATAATTTAAAAAATTAATTATAATAATATAATTTAATAAAAAAACAGCTCAAAAAAGTATAATGAAAATAATATTAAATAATTAAGTCTAAAACTTTTCCGTCTGAAAATCTATTCAAAGAATTTAGAGTTCTTAACGTACAACAACACTATTCCAACGAAATGCTCTATACCAGTGTTTCTCAACCTTTTTTAAGTTACCGCCCCTTTGAGCAGCAATACATTTTTTAACGCCCCCCTATGTGAGAATTCTATAATTAAGGTTATGCGGAGAGAGATATGAATTGAGTTGATTTGGAAAATAAAAAAAATTTAAATGATTTAATGACTCATGTTTTCATTTATGTTTTATATTTCATATTTTTTTTATTTATAGTACTAGTAAATTAATTAAGTTGAACATTTGAAAAAAAACTTAGTAATGTTATCAATTTATATTTTATAATAATAAATACATTTTTTAGATTATTTAAAAAAATATTGCTAGGCTTATTTGTTTTTGTAGACATGATTTTTGATTGTTGTATGAAAAATTAACTTCAGTGAGATGGTCGAACTTGGTGGTTTTTAACAAGTTTTTTAACATTAGGTTCGATATTTGTTAGCATAAGTCGCAAGTCTTCTCTTTTTACGATATCGAGTCGATTCCTCTTCTTTGTAATTAAATCTGTTGCAGTGCTGAACCCTCGCTCGACGAGATATGAGAAAGGGAAGGCTATTAAAAATTTTAGTTTTTTTAGTTTTAGTCAAACATAGTTCACCGCCCCCCTACCGCCCAAAACTAGTTCACCGCCTTTCGGTAACCCTTCACCACCCACTGGGGGGGCGATATCGCCCACGTTGAGAACCACTGGGTTAAACAGTAACAACAACAGCTTTTGTCATTGACTTGTTGACCATTGATATTAAAATCATTAATAAAAACACTAACCCTTCCAATCACAAATATTCATAAATTAAACTAGATTTCCAAGTGCTATACGCTTTCCGTGTAAATGATTTATGTTACCATTTCCAGCCATCTTTGTGAGAATTATATCACATTCAAATATACGTAATCTATATCTATATGACCGTGTGTTATCACCGATTATAAATATATATATATATGTGTGTGTATATATAAATAGCGAAGTGTCCTATATCAAATAATAATACAGTGTCTACTCTAATCTATATTTCAAGAATTATTTTAAATATTTAGTTTTAAAATGACGAATTTGGTATAAATGTCAGTGGAAAAACCAGATTTTACTTTCAGTTATTTTTTTCGTATAATTCATTACATATTTGCTACGTAATTCGTTCACAATCGTTAAAAAATTAGGCGAAAATATATGTTGAAACACAGACCCATGTTGTCTCATGATTATACGTAATCTTGTCGCAGTGGTATGGTGCAAGCGCAGGATTTGAGAATATAAGGTGTACGCTTAGATCAAAAATTTTGTCTCTATCCTTGTGTATATACTTTATCAGAAGAAAAACGTACCTCGTCACGCTGGCGTTTTTTTATAATATAAATTAATTGTATTTAAATATTATATTGTTATTTTTTATAATATATATTTATTTTTATACTTCAGTTAATTAGTTAATATCTTCGTTATAAATTAAAAATGATACAGATTATTTTTAAATTTGTCTACCCATCTGGATTAACCACATTACGCCTCTGATATATATATATATATATATATATAATAAAATGATACATCTGATGATGAACTGTTACAGCTCCACAACTGTTGATCACAGACAAACGATACGTACACCACTGGAAAGAGCAAATGGTCAAGTTTTTGTAATTTGCTAGTAGAAGTTTTTTAGGTCCATGTGGAATAAGTAGCGTGCTCCCGTCAGTTTTCCTAAAATATTTTTTGACGATTTTTGAAATATTTATTTTTGTAAATCACGCAAAAACAGAAGCATATATTTTAAAATTCATTTTTGAATTAATTAATTTACATACTGTATAAATATACAATAACACACATGTGTCCCACAAAAATTATTGCTGTGTCGGCTTCACTTTTAGCCGTAAGTTAGATATCTAGTTTATTACACACATACACATAATATATAATATATATATGCATATATGTAGCATAAGTGACATTGGCCCTTCTTGCACCAAGCCACAGATATATATATATACACACTGAACCAAATATCATTAGTAGAATTAACAATACGCAATAATCAAATTTTAACAAACGAATACTTGTTGAAATAATACAATTTTTATGTATATATTGTTAAATTAATAAAAAATTTGTTTACAATAACAAATTAATTTTGTAAATTTAACAAAATATATAAGTTATAATTTAATAAAAATAATTTGTAAAATGAATATGTTATTAAATTGAAAAAATATTCTGTTTAAATTGACTATTTTGATTAACAAATGGACGTTCGTTCTACGAAGAAGGAAGAAAGAAATGAATACAAAATATTTATAATTATTGAATTAACAAAATATTTGTTAACTCAAATACATATTTATTCAATTGGACAATTTTACCCAAGACATCGATAAAGATGTTAAATCAATAATGCGTTTTGTTATTTTACTGTTAAATTAACAAATATTTTATTTCTAAATCAACAAACATTTTATTGGACGTATATTAATTACAACCATATTATTAAATTAATCTATATTGTTATTGAAATCGCAGATATATTTGGTTATGATATTATGTAATATGTGTGCGACTTCAATTGAAATGTGTTATATTATATCAATTATAAAATATATATATATAAAAGGATATTCTTGGAGAAAAATAATGGCCAAATGAAATTCACTTTTCGGCTGTGCCCCTAACGGTAATATCAAGCAATAATAATAATAATATAATAATAATAATAATAATAATAATAATAACAATAATAATAATAATAATAATAATGTAACCGGTGGCGACCCTGTTTTTCCATTTGTACGTGCTATTTTCGCAGTCCCTCAACAAGGGCCCCGCCAATCTATCTTGCCGTCGTGAAAATATTTATCGTTACAGCGGCGTAGGTATAACGGGCGCACAGTCGGCCTTTAACGATCGGAAGAGTGCATTCTTGTTCATCTATTATATATGGGACGGAATAAGTGTGCGCTACCCTCCGCAATTGGGGTGGATTTAATGCATTTCCACCCTCCCCCACCCTTGAAACACGCGAACAACAATATAACAACAACAACAACTATCATCACATTATTATTATAACTGTGCGGGATACCGTCTAAAGAGTAAAAACGCATACACATTTCGCCTTGTCACCATCCGTCAGATTATCGATTTGCCCCGAAAAGAACCACGATATTATTATTATTATTATTATTATATTATACACAGGATGTCTTGCCAAGATTTATTCGTCGATTGTTGTTTCCGTTCACATGTTACCTGGTAAATAAGGATTTTTAAATTAAATGCATTTTTTTTTTCAAAAATCATAATTCATTCGGCAAATTTTAATTAATATTCTATAGAATTCTCTGAAAATTTCAATGGATCAACATTTTAATAACAACATTAAGATGTTGATTTATCGGAATTACCTATACTATTGACCTATCAAAAAAATCTAGGATAAACGTTAGATAAGTTCAAGATATTTATCTAGACATAAGATAAAATATATAAGCAGATTTTATCCAGCTATAAATCTATTCCAGCTTATTCCAAACACTGCGTGTCACATCAATTAACCACTCTCATAAAGTAGATAGCAGGTATAATATAGACATCAAACTATCAAACTATCAGTTAAAAAACGATTTGGTTTCCAACCAAACTGTCGTAATATGAATTGTTTTTTCAGTAATAATCACAATAAATATTAAAAATCAACATCATGATGTTATGTAATTGAAATATTGCAAACAATCAAATTTTACAGAAAATTCTACCATTTAAATTGATCATCTTGACATTTAAATGGTATGTTAGGTAATGTAAAAAATAATGAATATTTTTAATTGGGTTAATATTTTCGAGTGTATCTAATTAGTAATGTTCGTATATAGCCCAACTAATTAATAGAAATTAAAAATCACCATTGATCTATAGAAGATATAGATACCACCTATTACAGTCAGTAAATCCTCGTGAGACATCATCCGGTAAATAATGCAGTATATGCATTGAAGTAGATTTTATGTCTTTAAAGTGCCTCTAATAAATTATTCATATATACTGCAGTAAGTATAATATACTTATTAATTATTCAATATTATAGACGTTGTAAACTTTGTTTTTGTTTACTTTACTTCTTTTATTGATTATTTAGTTTAATATTATATTTAATCGATTTTTCTACTTAGTACTTGTTAATTCGGTATACTGTAAACGTATCTGTAAGTAAACTATTGACTAATTAATTATTGTTCATTTAAAGTTAAGTATTATATTTAACTTAGAATCAAAATTCTATTACAGAGGACATTTTTTGTCTTGATTTTTATAATAACTGAAGTAAAAAAAATACATTGAAAATTTATAATAATTATTCATATTTTAGGTATTTTTCGTCTTTATCTATCTATCCATCTATTTTATTGTTTAGTTAGGTATTATGTGTAAAATATAATAAATTATTTAATAAACAAATTAGGTATAAACCACGGATACGAAAAAAACAATTTTCAATTAAAGGAATATTAATAATATAGTTAACTTGAATCAGTTATTCAATTCTAACTTCATTTATAATTTTGTGATTAATTATTAACTGAACAAAAAAAAAAAATACCTAATTGAATACGTAAGGATAACTTGGACAAATAGACTTCTGTTAAAGGTAATAGTTAACGTGAATTCTAGTCATATATAAAATTGAAATAGAAAAAAAAATTAACTCCATTTAAAAAAAGTTATTTTTATACTTATTACAAATAACATTCTACAAAAACATTTTAACATATTTTAAACGTTTATAAACGTATATTATAGTGTAATGTATACTTATTATTATTATTACTAATTATTAAAATGAAGTCAATTGTATAACACGTGTATTCAATTACAGAATAACCCAATAAGCGATAGAAAGATGAGTAAAAAGACTATAATTTAGGTTTATATAATAGAATTAGATAAAATATGTGGAGAGGAATTTATTCAAGATAGGAAAAGGTAGAAAATTTTTGTTTTGGTCACAAAGACTCTCGATGAAGCGAGAGAAGAAGAAAACATTTAATTAATTTTGATTATTATACTTAGATAATAAATTCGTTAATATCCAATCAACTATTAAAAGTTATCCGGGTGATTAAAAAATCAACTGTAAAAATTAAGTATATACATTTTTTTTAAATTAAAATGTTAACTATAGTTAAGTTATAGTTAATTAATATCAATGGTCAAACCTTAGTTACTTAGTTACTTTTTTTTTTGTAATTAGTTTAAGTTTAGTTAATCATAAATAAATAATAACAAATTAAATTAAACGTATGTATAAAAATAAATAAAGTTGAGTTAATAGTTAAAATCTAATATTAGGTTTTCCTTGTTTATTTTTACTGTAGGTACCTATTTCACACAAGTAAATAAATATTTGTTAAATTTCGAAAGTAAAATATTTTAAAAATTTGGTATTATATTAGACAGTCTTTATTGTGTACTGAAGATAATAATATCGTCATTGAAATACCCATAGGTATATATAAAATAAAAGTATATGTTTTTGTGGAATCGATTTTTTTTATTTATTAAAATAATATCCACAAGTACTCTACATCATAAACATGTTTATATATTGATAAGAAATTATAACACATCACTCATCAGTCATCAGTAACAACTAATAACAATAGAAGATAAATTTGAAAGGTTACGAAGTAAAATATCATAATTACGAACAAATTGTGGTAAGACAATCGAAAACCAAAATGAAAAAAGAAAATTATGCAATATAACTTTTGTATGTAACTTAACTTTATAAAAATATAACTCGTTAAGTTAAAAGTAATTTAAAATAATGACTTATAACTTAACTTTTAACCTTAAAACTCGTTACTACACAGTCTTGACATTTGGTTAATGGCTTATAATATTAACTAATCAAGTTAAAAAGTTTAAAAAAAGTTAAAGTTGAATTATTTTTTAACTTTTTAACTTAACGAGTTAACTTTAAAAGAAATAATAACTCGATTGTTAACTTCACAAACTCTAATTAGTAATTAACTTATCACTAAATTCTATGAGTTAATTAAAAATATTTTCGGTTAATTTATTTTTAAATTATTAGAAAACAAATTCGAATGAAATAAACACCTATAAATAGTTTATTTTATGATTCATTGTAAATATTAAACTGACATACATTAAATATATTAACGCTAGATACTACATTTTATTTTATATCTTGGTATAGCTAGATCTCTTACTTCTTGAAGTTATGCTTGGATATAGGCCTGGATTAAAGGGGCTCAAGGGCTAAATCCTCCGGGCCTGAAATTTCACAATATGTATATATATATTTTTTATTTATGTAGTAGCATAAAATACAATAAATTTAAATTGAGAATTTTAAAATTATGAGATCATATAGAATTGATTTATATAAAGAATACCAAAAAAGTATATAATTATACAAATGCAGCTTATTTTGATTATCAGATTGATGAAAAAACTTCCCTAGCTTTAGTTTATTTTCTTAGGGTTATTTATACACGCGTACTTTCCATTCAATATATTATATCAGTCTATATTTGATATGTATGCCGTAGAAATTACTTAATAAATAATATATTAATTTCCTCGAATCGTTAGTAATCGAATTTTACTATCATTAACTTATTCTTAGTCCTGTTAAAACGTTACTATACTAATAAATATAAAAAATACCTATACCTATATATATACCTATATAATATTATGTATAATAATAACGTAGGTACGTTTAATAAATAGAAATTGTCGAAAAAAACAAGAAAAAAATCCACGCGGAAATCCCAATTTGTATATTATACAGATCTGGAAGAAAAAAAAACGCATGACATACACTAATATTATTATAATGAAAAAATTGCTTTCACATTTTTTTTTTCTATTAATAGCAATTCAAAACACGCGTTTATATACCATATATCCATTTATATTATATTATATATTATTATTATATGTATAGAGTGTGCGCGACAGAGTGTGAGTGTGTTGTTTAACAATATTATTGCCCGCCCTCTTTATTTCCTACTTCGTATTTATACTAGCGAAGATGCACCACGGCAGCGTGGAGAGATGAGTGCCACGGTCGCCAGCGCGTTTCCTAACCTTCGTCACGTCCGTCGTCAGTTGATCTTCGGCTACCACTTTGCGAAGTTGGGCACGGCGAAGTCTCTATATTCCTGCTAGTGGATTTCGTTTTACGATCATTTTTTTTCCCTCCACGAACGCGTGTTCAAAACGAATAATATACCTATACATTATACATTATAAAACACCGACGACGACGACAATCACAATTCAAAATCAATCGCGTTTTACGCCATCGTTAGTATAGTACCAATCGAAAATTTTCTGCTAAACGATAATATAAGGTTAGTAAAATTATTCATTTTATTATAATCGTATAAGTAATAAATTCAGGAAAATTTTTTTTCAAAAATATGTATTTTTTTTTATTTTTATAAAATTTAGTTTTTTTTACGATCAACCATCAATATTAATAACTACACGAAAATACCTCATCGTGTGTTTATAAATAAACATAACGATTTTCTCCAACGTTTTATTATAGTAAGAATTTTATGACACTTATTTAAATTCGTATTTATAGTGTGTCGTTTAATTTTCGAATGTTGCTGATACTGTGTAAAATATTATTAAAAAAATTATATTATAGGTTTGATAATTTATGGGTTAAATATGTGTATTAATTATAGAGGATTATTAACTACGTATTAATTAATAACTGGTGTTTTTCAATCAAATCTTAAAATTAAAACATCGAATAAATAAAATAAAGTAAATAAATAAAATCATGTTTAGAAAAATTAATTGTCCGACATTTTGATTTGTATAAAAATATGCGATTTTTAGGATTATTTTTTCTATCCATAGACCATAATACGAAATATACATTTGTGTCATTATACTTAAAGTTAACTACGTCAGTGTTGATAATTATCTATATAGATAAAATTATAAAATGAATCTATACCTACAGAATAAAATAGCTTATATTTTATCTTTGTATGTAGGTATACAATTGTATAATATATGTTATCCTTATAGATAGAAATTAGAAATATAAATTGTTATCTAAACATATTATTATACTACTATTTATTATACTATTAGATAACTAATTATATTATGTCAAAAAAAGTTAATAAATATATTTTGATTTTTCAAAATACTATTTAGATTGTTTGTTTCATAAAAGTTATTAGAGTTTCCTATTTTAGTCTATATTTTTTTACTTAATAAGTAGGTATATTGATTACAAAGATTATATTATTATCCTAATACTTTTAATCAAATAATCAAAATTATTTCGTTTTAAGTATAAATCAATGCGATTACACTTTTTATTACAAATAAAAAATGCAAGTAAATGGCTAAAAGGCAGATAGATAAACTATTACAATTTTATATGCACCCACTTGGAAAGGGATCTTGTAAAATATTATATGTTTATATTATTTTATTATCACTTTTAAATCTATATTTTTATAGATACCACATAAATAAGAGACATTATTATTCAATAATTAAAATATAATGTATTTTACCTGATATTTAGATTTAGATAGGTATAATAATTGATTTATCTTTATCTAGGTAGGTGTATCTAAATACAATTTAGTTATATATTTGTCTATATCTATATATAAAATTTGGTGATGTTATCTTTATTTTGATAATGTTTTAATATCACAAAAAAATTTAATATGTTTGTGAATTAACGGGAACAAGTCTACTTTGAGTAATTTAAATCATATTTTGAATTAATATTTTAATATTGAAAATTACCACTAAGGTTTTTTTTTTATTTGTTTAATAATTAGAACCAAAATAATAATAATAATACTAAGTTGTTGGTTTTACTACAATAATTATTATTATTAGAGTTTTTCCGTATTCTTTTGTACAGAAGATTGTATTGTCAGTTAAAATAAATATTTATTACTATAAAAAAAAAAAAAAAAAAATTGACTATCTACAAAATATATTATAACGACTGCATCATATTATATACTTTTTACGGGGTTAACCTACGTACATTTCTAGATGAACTTATTATTATTATTATATTATCCAGTATTGGCATTAGATTGAAGAAGATTGCAGAAGATTGAAATTTTAATTTTTTTTCTCCTGAAATATACCTGTATAATATTTTTATTACATAGTTACGAGGTACATTGTTGATTTGGTTACTATAGAAAAATATAATATGATATTATATTATATATATTGTTTTACAATATTTTTAGATTATTATTTAAAATACGTTTAGAAACCGGAAACTTAGCAAGCTGGCAGACAGTGGGCTTTCCTAACTTATTTCTTTTGGAAACTATAGAAACTATTAGGAAAATAGAAAAACGATCTCTTTAAAACGTTCCAACAAGAATACATTTTTTTCTTTTTTTTTTTAACTTAACTCCAAAAGTCCTTTTCATCAAAAAGTTGTTCACAGAAAAAAAGCGTTATTAAAAATCCGGTTAATAGGGGGTGGAAGCACTTCGCTACTGTAGAATACTGGTGGTGGATATATTAAATTTGAAAGCAATGATGAATCATTTCTTTCTAAAAAAAACGATTCTGAACGAAGCTTCGGTGGATAAACTTAATAATACTGCAGATTATACTAATAATATATATGATATATATATATATATATGTATATATATATGATAATATTATATAATATAATGAACAAAATAAGTTGAAAAAAGTGCAAATAGGAATTGGAACCGAGAACACCTCGCATGACAACATGGTCAGCTACCACATGTTTTAAAATATAAAAAAATATACTTCTTATATAAGTATGATAAAATCGGCAAATTTCAATTTGATATATCTTTAAAACCAAGTCCGACCGCCAAATTCTAACATCACCATTATTTTTTTGATTAAAAAATACATATTAAAAATAAATAAAAAATGCTAAAAATCTAATTTTTTGTAAAGTAGAATATATACTATTATAGGTATCTATATATATAAAAATTCCAAAATTTGAGTTTTCCTTTAAAATAGAAAAGTCTTACCTATTATGAATTAAATGTCTCAAAATTGAAAATTATTTTAAGTAGCCCAAAAATGAGTAAACATTTTCAAAAAATGTTTGCCTTAATAATATACGTACATGCATTTTTGGTGAGAATTTCAAGTTTATAGATCTATTATTTCCCCAAAAACAAATTTCACGCAAAAATAATACAAATTATCGAAGAAAATGAAATGGCTATTAAAAATTATTTTACCGACCGATTTTCAAATTTTTTTTTTTTTTGTATAGGTAGAATTACGTAATTTTAATACTTCATTAAATTTTTAGGTCTTAAAACCTAAAATTAAGACAATTAAGAATTAAATGACTCAAAATTTAAAATTGATATAAATAACCCAAAATTGGGAAAAGAATTTCAAAATTGTTTGCCTTAATAATATGCTAATATACGTATTTGGTTTGGTGAAAATTTAAATTTGATAGATTTATTATTTCCCCGAAATTCTAACACATTTCATATTAAAATGATAAAAAAACTAAATGAGTATTCAAAAAAAATTTAAATGGCTATTAAAAAATATTGTACGTATAAATTTTTATAATTTTTTGTATGTAGCTAGAATGATATACTTTTAATACTGTATTAAATTTTCAGATATTAAAAACTAAAATTAAACCTATTGTGAATTAAATATCTCATATTTGCATAGTGTTAAAAATAGCCTAAATATGAGTAAACATTTTCGAAAAATTTTTGATAAAAATATTTTGCATATATACGTTTGTAGTTCAAGCCTCTAGCATCAATATTTTAGGAGTTATGAACGAATTTTACCAAAATCGTTTTTACCGATTTTCATGCTAATGTTTAGATAGTTTTTTTACGCGTTTATCGAACAAATTAGAATATTGAAGAATGACCTTTTTAAAGTACCAACCAAATTAATTTTGTTACCGGAAACCGGGTAAACTTGAAAAGATCAGAGTACTTCTTCTGGTTGAAATTTTGTACACACTTAAAAAAAACACACATCATCGTAAAACCAATACAATCCTCGCTTCGCTCAGAATATAAAAAACTAAATATAAAATAAAACACTGCTCAGAATATAAAAAATTACGAAAAAGAGTAATGTGTTTTATTGTCATATTTTAAAATGTAGGTATAACTCATAATTAATATACGTATGCAAGCTAGTTTATATAATATATCTTTTGGCTTTTGCTATGCGCAGTGAACAGAGTATTGATTATTTTAAAAACATTGACAATCATTACTTAAGTCTATATTAAGTTATAATATCTTATACTATGTATTAAATATTTATGTTACATTATTTTTATCCTATATTAATGAATTTTTATACAAAATTGAATATTAAATTGTCATTCGGTAAATTCCCATTGTTCCCATTTTTAGTTAAATTTCAAACTATTAACAGGTAGGTACTATACTTTAAAATACTATATTATATATATCACTCCCCCACCTCAGAAAGCAGTCGACAAAATTAAGTTCAGTTGGCAAATTTAAGTTCAGTCGGTAAATAGTAGAATATTAATAAATAATAAATTAATAAACCTTAATAAATTATTAGGATTGTAGTCGGCTAAAATTGAGAAAAAAGTTGATTACTTTTTTTTGCTTATTTTATATTTTGAAGAGAAGTATTATATAATTTTTTTTACACTTTCACCCCTCCCCCTCAAAAAAAATCTTTCTTTGGGATAGCCCTGTTGAAGAACAGAAATTCAATTAGCTCACGATGAACACAAAAAATAAAATATACACTTAACCGCGGTACGGGTTAATGATATTTTTATATTATTACGAAAATAACCCCTATAATTTAGTGAAAAAAATAAATACACATATGACGGTTAAAATTTAATACTCGTTTAATGAATACCAAAATAATTTTTCCACCCTGCAGCAGAGGCGGAACTGGTGTTGGGGGGGGGAAGACGGGGATTGATCCCTGGGCGTAAAATTTTCGGGTGAGGGAGGTGGGTGTAAAATATTTGAAAGTTATTTAATATAATATATTATATACTCGTATTATAATTGTATATCAAAATGTTTTTATTATATTTAATATTATTTATTACAAAGATCTAGATTTTGTATAATTATATACCTAAATATTGTATGAGTGCCGACGTATTTTATTCTAAAAACAATATTATTGTTAGGCAAGCAATTTATAATAATTATAAGAATGACATTTTTTTTTTTTTTTTTTTTTGGTGAATTTCTCCATTTCGGGGGAAATTTAAGTATACGACACGACCGCGACGGTGCGTAATTTTAACATCATTTTTTTCTCCGGGCGTCAAAAATCCTAGTTCCGCTTCCGCCCTGCAGACAGGCGCAGGCCGTGTTCGCAGTTCTTTGTGCTCGGACATCCTTCACGGCCACAATGTAATATGTGCGTGCACGTTAAGTACATGGGAATTGCCCGTTTGCGCAAAAAAAAAAAAATAAATAGTTCTCCTACTGGGACGAGTACGATTCCGTACGTTTTACCTTTTTGGGAATACGATTCCGTATGGTCATTGTTCCCATGAAATACTATACGATTCCGTATGAATTAAGGTGCAACGTTGTCAAATTTATGCCACATTTCTCGATACCCAGGCTATTTTATATATTAGGTATGCTTAAAATGTATTAAATATTTCTATAAACAATATCTGTGTTTTACACTGATGATCACATTTGTTACTGAAATATGTATTGTAAAATAAAAATAATTCTTTGTTGATTTGGGTTTTATTTTATTTACATAAATAATTATAGTATTTGATACAATCAAACATACCTATCACAACATATTACAATTTTACTAGTAGGTAGGTACATCGTACATATATAAAACAACATAATTTCAAACTAATGATATTAATAAGTACTTTATTTTTATAAACTTTTCTTGCATTTAATTTAAGAGGCACTATTCCATTACCTATATTATGCTGTATATTTTAAAAGAGAAATATTAAATTAATTATAAGAATTGATTAAGTATAAATCGTCAAAAACTCAGTCGTTATAATTTTATATGATTATATAACAATAAAACGTAGTATGGGTATGAGACTATTTTAGATTAATCTTAAAATGTACTAAAATATTTTTAAACTGTTGGATTTTTATTATTCCTAATATTTGTTTAAAATTGCCTATACTGAACCCCTTAAAACATGCCCGCCTTAAATATTTTTAAAATATCTTTAAAATTGACTATACAAACCCCTTAAAACCCGTGCATTTGATGTCCTCCTACGATTCCATACTAGTAATTCGTATGTTTATATTACTATAATACATATACTACGATATATGATACATGACTTTACGATGAATCGTGACAACGTTGCATTGAAACACCGTACGGAATCGTGCCGAAAAAAAAGTTCAAAAAAAGGTATTGTTGAAAAATAAGCATACGGAATCGTATTCTACCCCTCCTACTTCCGTAGCCCGTTTGCGCCAAATTTACCTGATCACATTTTTTCCATACGAATATACAAACTAAATTAAATATAATTAAAATTTTCAATGTACGATAAATTACCTACATTTAAAATGGGGGCTGTATTATATTATTTACTTTGCAAAATATTTACAAAAATGCCAAATAAGTAAAATAACATATTACTAATCATATACCTTGTATGTCTGTATTTTTGTCATCTTCAACATAAACATTCGCCATGCAATTTTTTTTCTAACATCTTTCAATGTTTTTGCCTCAATGTATGCTAATATATATTTATGGCCATATCTTTTACGAGCATTTTTTTGTTTTTGCTGCTGGTGATGAATTCCTTAGGTAATTACGTAAAAATTGCAAATTTCAGAATAACACAGATTAATACATTGATACACGTTCAAATCGACGAGACAAAATTGTTCCCAAACTTGGGACTTTCATTCTCACCTAATCTTTGGTTATTTTGTCCGATAAAATTGTATTCCAAAATGTACTTAGGTAATATATATATATATTGGCAATTTATCGTACATTGAAAATTTAAATTATATTTAATTTAGTTTGTATATTCGTATGGGAAAAATGTGATCAGGTAGATTTGGCGCAAACGGGCTACGGAAGTAGGCGACCTTTTTGTCTTTGGCGCAAACGGATCACGCCCAAGTATACGCAAACTGTGTATTTTTACTGTTCACGTATCGTATACGTATAGGTGATATAATGTATAATAAAAATTATACGGTTGTCGGAAGTTGTATCGTATCGCACCGCGCGGTTTATGCGATATTTCGTTGTAACGTGCGATATATACATAATTATATGCAGGTATACGAGAGAAGAAGATAAACGTGATTCATTTTCTATTGTACGACGGAGGAATTAATACCGAAAATATCTAGACGGATATTAAACTCTAAAATCGACGATACCGAATAATAATAACGATATAATAATGATACCTAATAATAATACGATCGAGTGGCCGACTACGTTTATGAATAATACACGGTCGCGATTACGAGGGGTATACGCGCGCGTGGTATAGACAAAAAAAAAAACCGAGAGCGTTTTGGTAATATTGAAAAGGAAAAAAAAACGCGACGTCCGTAATATCGTACACGTGATGCGCCGCACGTCCCTGCACGACAACGATTATTGAGCTTATAATAAGCCCGACGGATATATTATATATTGTAGTATACGCGGTGAAAAAAAATTCGTAAAAATTATAATGGGAAAAATACAATACAATCGGACACTCGAGCGCATATCCATAATATATACAAATCAAAATATCTATATAATTTCAATGGAACCCTGACCCGAGGTCGTACGCGCGTGTTGTGCATATATTTTGCGCGGGTTAAACGTACGTTTTTCCACCGCTGCACTGCACGACCTCCGCCCCGTAAATAATATAATATTCGACCGTATGAGAAGCACATACGTATATATATATATATATATATATATATAGGCAAACCTACTGCAGCAATGAACGTCATTATTATTGTTATTATTATTATTATTATTATTATATTATTACGGTACGCTCGTTTTTACCACGAAACGGCTATATATGAATAAATAATTGTTTCTTTTTTTT
>JAIPRL010000767.1:0-46380 GCA_025469235.1 Pemphigus obesinymphae | reverse complement strand
TATGAGAAGCACATACGTATATATATATATATATATATATATATATAGGCAAACCTACTGCAGCAATGAACGTCATTATTATTGTTATTATTATTATTATTATTATTATTATATAATTACGGTACGCTCGTTTTTACCACGAAACGGCTATATATGAATAAATAATTGTTTCTTTTTTTTTTTTTTTTTTCTTCCTTGTCCTTCTATCGCTTAACAATTTCACTTAACATTTTCGGGGTGTAGATATCCAAATACGAGCTCGGGATGATGGACGATCCTATTTTTGTCGTCAATATAATATATTGAATTATCATTATTTATTATCGATCCCGAGAGACGATGATACCACTATATGAGTCTTGGACGAAATACGCCCGGGGTATTTCCGGGTAGGACGAAATCCGCCCCAGGAAATTTTTTTTTAACTTTATAGATATTTATAAAAATATGAATAAAAGTTTATTTAAAGGATGAATTGCATTGATTGTTTCATTATTCCAACTATTGGTACATTTTAAAAATTATTAAAAACTAAAATAATTAATTTGAAAATGATAAGAAATTTTCCGGAAATATACAATAACCATTCAGATTTTACAGTTCACAATATAAATTACGAATACAATCTGTGTTACTATTATTACTCCTAAATAAATACCTTATGCTATAGGCAATATAGTGCGTCCTACAACAATGCATTTTTTTTTTTTTATCAATAATTGCTACCATTAGAACAGAATTTAACAGTGTATGAAATTCCCATTATTCTATGGTATTTGGTCATACTGATAATGAAGCATGGTATTGTGATATCAACATAGACATATAAAATGTCTATAAATATCAGAATTTCTAATGTAAACATAGCTAAAAATTATTATCATTATTTGAAAACTCACTATATTTATGAGACAGTGCGACCAAAAATTTTTAAAAACAAGGAAATAGGTATTACATTTCTGGTGCCCCTGATGAATTTATAGTATGGCCGATCTTTTTTCGGGTGGCCATATAAGAACCCATATAATTTTTATCAAGATTCCCTTCTGTATATTCTGTACCATTAGCACAGATATTCACTCCGAGAGTACTGGATTATCGCCGTTATCACCTACCATTAGTACCAATCAAATTCTATAAATTATGTCTAAAATGTTATATCTAAATATTTATCAAATTAAAAAATAAAAATCTGGGCAGATTTTGTCCTAGTATAAATAATAGTGGGCGTATTTTGTCCGCCTCGTATTTACTGTGCGGATTTTGTCCTACTCGAAACACGCTGCGCGAATTTTGTCTTGTTACCTCACTATGTACACACTGAGAAATCCCAAATATCATATTATTATTAGTTATGCAGTACGATGCACAATGTTTTTTTTCCGCGTCTATATCTTTATTAGGTCGACGGGCAACGACGACGATATTCGGTTTGACCAGTTTTAAAAAATATCACGTCTGTGTGATTAAGATTTCGAACACGCGCTTCATTAAAACTTCGTCAAACTGAATTTTAATACACACACACAAACCAATTTGATCGGTGAAAATCTCAAATCCGATAGGTACACGTCGCCCAATTATTGAACGTCAAGATTTGTGTTGACTTCGCATTCATATCGATATAGATGTGCATAGAAATGGGAATGGTAAAATAAATTGTAATCGAAAAAAAAATGATTGCGGACAAAAATTTCTGTTTCAAACGGTATTATTTAAAAATTGGTACTATCAGGCACGTACTCGCACAAAACAAATTTTCGGGAAAGCCAGGGAGAGCGTTTTATCGTGTGGACCATAATCTCCTTATTAAATCTTTAAACCTTCTAGGCATTGGCAATCCATTACTCGCTTGGATAAGCTCATATCTGTCTAACCGCCATCTCTATGTCTCTGTCCTTGGTTCGACCTCATCTGTCTTTATTCCATCTTCCGGTGTACCACAAGGAACTATACTTTCCCCTCTCATCTTTGCCCTTTTTGTTAATCCTGCCCCTTCAGTTTTTTGTCATGCTAAACTTCTCATATTCGCTAATAATATAAAATTGTTCCTAGGGATAAACTCTATTTTTGATTGTCATCTTCTCCAAGAAGATCTAAACAACTTGGTGGTGTGGGAAGAGTACCTAGGTCTCTCCCTGAATATTTAAAATTGTTCTGTATTTTCCTTCTCCCGCTCCCACTCTCGTATTTATTTTCTTTACGTCATTTATAATATCCTTATTAAACTCCCAAGCGACTCCATCCGTGACCTAGGCTTTACATTCACCCGAGACCTTTTGCCAGTTAAGGACATTGAAGATATTTATTGGAAGGCGCTTAAGATTCTTGGCTTTATCCTTTGTTCTTCTTATAAATTCTACCTTCCATCCCCCCCCAAAGCACAAAATTGTGCCCTGGTTCGTCCTGTGCTTGAATACGGCAGTATTCTTTGGGACCCCTCCACCACTTGTGCCTGTGCAGCAGTTGAGAGAGTTCAAAGAAAATGCCTTCGAATTGTAGCTCATAGACTCAATATCCCTCATCCTCCTCACGATTACACACCTGTTCTACATGCTTTTAATATTCCATCATTAGCTGACCGTCAGCATGTGTCTAATCTATCCTTTCTGTCCAATCTTCTTTCCGCCAAAATTGATTCTCCTTTACTCTTATCCTTAATAAATTTCAGGGTCCCTTCCCGTACCACTCGTTGCTTTATCCCTTTCCATACTCCTCGCTTTTCTTCTAATTTCCTTGACAACTCATCTGTCGTCCATTTTATGGGAACAGCAACCAACTACCCTTCCTTTTCTTTGTAAATAATAATAATAAAAAAAAAATTATACATATATATGTAATTATCTTTAGCACCTACTCACAATACTTGATGACTTTACTGTTATATTTGTACATTATCTTGTTATTTTTAGGCTTGTCCCGTTTATATGATTAAAATAAATATAAAAATAAAAGTACTATTTTACTACCAAAATTTGTTAGTATAACTTCCTTTTAAAATTAAAAGTTTCCAAATCTAATTTTTTTTTTTAATATGCTTGTTTCATATACGATCTAATTATCATTTTAAATACACACATTTGTAAAGAATTAATACAGAAAATACGAAAAATGAAACGGTTTTAAATCTTAGAAACGTTTTCCTGATAATTTTCAATATACTATGATATAACCTTTTCATTCTAAGCCATCAATTTATATCTTCTGTAAAAATTGTAAAAACGTAATTTTTTTCTGTTCATCAATATTAAAACTAAAAAAACTTTCTTTTATCTAATTACTTGTACAGTGTACTTATTTAAATAATTGTTAGTGTTTTCATATTGTTATTATTTATTAAAACGTAGAATAATATTATGTTCAAATTCAAGTAATGATGTTGCTATTATATTAAGAATGGGTATAGAGTGTGTCAAGAACAAAATTATACTTAGGTACATGAATTTTAGAAATTTAGAAATATTTAGTCCAATCTTTTTTTCTTCTATATTAAACTGCAATTTTCTTAACTTGTTCAATTCTGTTAAAATACAGATATATAGTAAATTAAGTTAAAAGTTCAAATATGAAAAAAATAACTAATTAATTAAAATTTACAATTATATATATTGTTACAGTATACATAATTTATGTCAATTAATAGATTAATGTTAAGTTATACTTAAAGTTATAAGTTAAAATTAATACTTTAAATTAACTCGTTAGTTACATAATGAAATTAACTTTTAGTACTAAAGAAAATTCTTTAACTAACTTAATTTAAATTAACTTAATTTTAATTTTAACGTGTTAATACTATAATAAAATATTATTTTACTAAACTCGGTTTAAAATTTTTTCAATAAAATCTGCATATATTTTACACATATTATTATGGGCTATCATGGACATCAAGTCGTAGTTTCAGGACACAATAAATTCATAAGTGTATACATATATATTATATATATATATATATATATAAATTAATTAATTATTACTCATTTACATTATTATCCTAGTGTATTTTGAGTGTTGATAGGAAATATTCGGATAATTTTCGTCCGTTAATTTGTATTTTAATTATGCATATTTTTATTATAAAAATAGAAATGAATGTATTTTACGTATTTCGAATTATTAGCTCATTTTATATTTATCCGCATGCTTAACCTTTCAACTCCATAATATTAACCATGATTCGTCATTATATTTTTGCGCATAAATTCATATATTTGTCTGTATATTTTACAGTTTTTCAATGCTACGAATTCACAGACGTGATCATCGCGAACTATTATGATGTAAACTGTAATGTTTCATAAAATTTCAAATCTATTACGTAAATAAATAATTGTTATCTATACATGAACAATTTTCAGTCGTGACTAATAAAACACCTATTCTATACCTATATACACAATATTTCCTACAAATAATTAATAATTCGCATAATATTGAAATGTGATATGTAGGTACGAGTCGAAAAAATAAAATAATAATTTTAAAATATTTAGTACGACCTTTCCAACCATTCTGCATAATATTCTATAGGTATCTACATTTATAATACTCTATGACATCATATTATACTAAGATCATGGTCAAATGTACGCAATTATAGGGTTAAACATTACAAAAATTATTGAATTTATGTTTGAAATAACTATTTATTGTTTAATTATTGTTTTTAACTAGGTACTTGACTGCAATTAGGAAAAAGAAATAAATTATAATTAATTAAATTTCTAAATAAATGTGTGCACGTGTAAAAAAAATATATATATATAGTACATACATGTATACGAGTATACATAAATGAATTGATATTTACTCGTGTAATTATGAAAATATTACAAAACCTCTAACTTTATAAGCTTATACATGTCATACGGCATTTACCAGATTAACATTTTTAACGCTAGAATTAACTTTAAATGTATTTAAAATTCTGAATACGTTTCTGAAATTAAAAGTATGGGCTGCCATTTAAAAATCAAAAGTTATTAGTGATTAGGGAATATTGGAAAATTATAAGACAACTAAAACATTTATAAGTACAGTGGTATTGAAAGTTTTAAAAAATACAATTTTCCAAAATGTAAATACATTTCCAAATATTCAGCGTTTTATGTTAAAAGAATCATCATGTATAACTATTGGTTATTTATGCAATACTTATGGCACTAAAATTTTAGATCACAACAATAGTTTAACTATAAAAACGTTTAATAATTATTATTAAATATAATATAATATATTACTAAATAAGTAAATTTTTACAATAATTACAATAATATAATATATAATGTATATTATGTAACGTGAAATGAATGAATTATATTTTATAAAGTTCAATTAAGTATAAATTATTTCATATAATTATTATTTCTCTGATATTTTCGATATTTTCTTTTCTTTTAATTTTGTTTTTTTCATATCTTGTAGTTGTAATAACTTAATATTTTTACTCTGCTTAATCAATAGACTGGTACTATTAATATACCAAAACTTTAAGAAACTTCATTATTGAAATTCAACAAATATTTTCCATATTTACCTACCAATTTGAATAAAATGGATATTGATAAGAAATAGTGAAAAAACAATATTAACTTTTAACTAAAATAACTATTAACTTACATTATTTATTTTATTTATTTTTAAACATAAAAAACTAAAACTAAATGTTCATATATTATTTATAGCAAATGCAGTAACGAGTTTAAAAGTTAAAATGTAAGTATTATATTTATATTTTTAATCAAATTTCAAGTTAAGATACTCGGAAATTAATTTATATGTTTATTCTTTGCTTTTCTTTATAATACGATTGTGTAATATAATTTTTCTCCGTATATTGAATCACCAATGTGTAAAGATTTTGATCAATAGGTACTTCATATACCAACATTTTGGTAAAAAATGTATTATTAAAAATCAAAAAATATTTACTTAAACAAAATAGATAGTAAAAATAAATAGTGAAAATACAATTAAAACTTGATTTTATTTTTGAACAAACTTTTAATTTAATTCGATTAATTATTTTTACAAAATTGAAAATTTTTAATTTTTAACTGCAATTGTTATATTATTTATTCTTAACTAATTTAACTTAATAATATGAACTTTATTTAAACTATGCTTACCTGACTGACTATAATTAATATTCAAATATTTAAAACGTGAAAGAAAAACACGAAAAAAACCTAAAACCAATTATTAGGTATATTATATAATATAATATATATATATTATATTATAGTAAATTATTATTGTATTAAACTATTCCGGCACAATTATTAAAAATATCATATAAATCTTTATAAGTAAATTTGAATAAAAATGTATAAAAATAAAATAATTAATCCTACGTAATAAAAATACATTATTAATTAGACAATATATTATACTAATTAGGTACAGTGATTAAGTAATCATTGTATTACTCGGTATATTTTTAAAACCCTATAATGGTTTCTCACTATTAAATAATTATTTTCTCAATGTGATAGTAAATTATACAGAGTAGATTTTTGTTACATTAATTCGTATTATATTTGACTAAAATAATATAGAAGATTATTAATATTTGTATTTGTATTTGTAATATTATAATACATATACTATACTATACCAAATATAATATACATATTATATATAAATACTTATACCTACTGCATTTTTAGTTTTTGAGATTATATTATATTTTTAACATGGCTTGTATAATTTAATTACCTGTAATATTTATAATATTATAGTACAGTATAGTCAATAATTATAATTTAATGTTCAGGAAACAATTTAAGACGGTCATTAAAATACACACAAAAAACATCGTAAACGTCAATTTGGAATGTAATAAAAAAAAGTAGAAAATTCTTCTCTCTCTCTCTCTCACACACACACACACACACACACACACACACACACACACGCACACAATAGCAGGAACTCGGTTGTTCGTATTTTTATTGCTTAATTTTTCTTATGTATTTTTAAAAAAAAAATAATAATAGAGCATTTTATAGTATTATTGCTAACTATCAATTAATAAATGATAATCGTACAGAGTACAAATTTAAATGTGTTTAAAAAAAAATTATACCTCCTTTCTTTGATTAGATACATAATAAATACATAATCAAAATAGGTACGTAGGTATATAAATCTCGTTTTAATCACATAATTGTTTTACTATTTAATATACCTAATTAATGCTAATTACTTATTTATCGATTGCAAGATGAAAAAAATATGATAGGTGGGTTATTTTCAAATGAGAAAATCAAACAAGTAAAAATAACCATCAAAAATTATTTAACGAAAACGCATACTTTTACTATCACCTTAACTTAATATAAGTACTCGAGTTAAGTATAATTAACTATAGTCAACTTGGGTATCAAAATAGAGGGTAACTCAAAACAGAGTTAACTCTACAACCTGTATCGTTCGATAACATTATAATGCTGTTCACTCCGAATTAAGTCTTATTATATCCCACTTCCCCACCTCCCTCAAAAAAAAAAAAATGTATAGGTATTTTAACTTTATTGATAGTAATACTTATCATACATATATTATACAACAAGTCATTTTAAAATATATTCATCTTGTTTTGGTTTTAAATGAGAATAAGGTACAAAAATATGTACTTAATACAAAAATAATGAAATCACTATAATTTATATTATGATGAAAGTTAAAGATATTTCAAATTTACGAGTAACATGTCATATAAAATATAATAAAATATATTATATCAATATTAATTATTAACTATAGTTTGCATTTTTGGAGTAATGTAACTTGTGGAGTACCTACCTATTCTATTCTAATCTATACTCTAAGTAGTCTAAGTAGTCTAACCATGCATTTTCAAACGCTTGCAATGATGGGCATTAATACGTTTATAAGTTAAGTAAAAATCTAAATAAACATTATGTTTTTTACTTAAGAGGACGTCGCACCCGCATACGCTGTCTCTAATGGTCAAAATACCAAAATTATATTACGCAAAACAATAAATGTGGTATCTACGTTAAAATTATAGTTAAACACTTATTATCAATTTTAAAAAAAGAGAATGTTTTCTAGAAAATTACCTATTCTTTTTGTAAAATATTGTCTATCAAAGAAGTAACAGGGTTTTAAGTTTTCTACATTTTTTTTTTAAAACTCTGTAACTTCTTTGATGAACAATACTTTAGAAAAATAATATGTAATTTTCTAGAAAACATTCTCCTTTTTTAAAATTGATAATAAGTGTTTAACTCTAATTTTAACGTAAACACCACATTTATTATTTTGCATAGTATAATTTTGTTATATTGCCCATTAGATAGACGAAGACAGCATATGCGGGTGCGACGTCCTCTTAATGAACTATCTCAAATTATATAATATTATCTTGATTTTAAATTCAACTGGACTTTTTATTCTCCCATTTTGTCTAATTAGGTTAATTTTGAATTAACAACCTGAAGCCTGATAAAAAATGAAATGCTTTACAAATGAAAATAAAATAAGCGATTACAATAAAATATAAAATTAAGTTAAGTTATTGATTTTTTTTTTTAACTAATAGTATATTTAGAACTTCGAATGAACTAATTCAAACTAACCTAACTTTAAAATGCATGAACAAAACGAAAAAAGTTAAATTTTGGTTTGGACCGATTATTTTTGAATTTAGTTCATATTTTCAACGAACTTGAACTTAATTTTAGTAGTTCATTTTGCTTTAAAAGTTCAATAATATTTAATAATACTAACAATTATTTTTATATTATAATATTAAAATAATAATGATTTCTCTCGCACAATTTTTTCAAATTGTTTAACTTTAATTGATAAAAATATAATCATTTAAATTAAGTAAAGTAATGATAATAATGTATTTTTAAATTTATCAAAAAAAAAAAAAATTAGAACATTTTAGAAAATTTCTGTATTTATAAATTACTAAATTAATAAAGTTAATTTATTAACGAACTTAAATGAAAC
Source organism: Pemphigus obesinymphae (assembly GCA_025469235.1). Taxonomy (NCBI): domain Eukaryota; kingdom Metazoa; phylum Arthropoda; class Insecta; order Hemiptera; family Aphididae; genus Pemphigus; species Pemphigus obesinymphae. The sequence continues at coordinate 37,389 of JAIPRL010000767.1, read as the reverse complement.
AAGTTTATTTAAAAAAAAATTAACTAGTTCCTAAACATGGAGAAATTAAATTATTTTAAACTAGTTCATATTTTAAATTAACTCATTTAAAAAATGTTAATTAACTTAAAATTTATCAGCTTAAAAGAAAAGCATTAACTTACCCTGTCCTCTTACATATAGACATAAAATACCATGTATAGGTTTTTCCCGTAAAAAGTTTGAATATTCTATATTTTAACGCCATCATATTTTATGACTTATGACATTATAAGTATATAGATAATATTAGGATTAAAATGTTTATTTTTATTTTTTTTTTTTGTGTATCTGTAAAAAATATTTGCATTCATAAAAAATAGTTTGTGTTTTACAGTTTCTAGCCACTAATAAATATGTCAAAACTCCTAATTCAAAATCCCAATACCGGATCGACGTTGTCGTTCAAGCACCCAAAAACTGAAAGAATACCGTTCTAATGACCTAATTGTTTTTTTTTTTTTTTAATTCATTTACAATCGAGTTTTTTGGAAATTGTTATATTAACACATATTGCATACATAATATATGATAAAAGTATATGTCAAAATTTAGACAACTTCAATATAATCAATAAAAATGTTATTAAACATTTATAACATTATTCGTGATGATATCTACATTGGATAAGTCTTGGCGTATTTAGTATTTTAGATTTATTTACTAATTGTTTTCAATTTTGTTCCTTATTTTTTAAGACATCAGTATTCCTGCACTTTCGATAATATACCATAATGTAAAATACCCATATCCCGTATATTTCGTATATTAAAAGAAAATATCGCCAAGAACTGGTTTGCACATCACCAACTCTTCCTGGTCGATTGCTATACGGCGGAAACGCTGGCAACGAATGATGCACTTATATACGGTGTAATAATAAATTATTGTTTGACATTATGTTTGGTCTTAAGAAACAAATGCGTTTTTTTTCTCTACAAATAGATATTACACTGTACTTATATAGTTTGAGTATACAAGTGTCCTAGAAAAAAATTTTCATGTTTGACGTATGAGCCTATATAATATTATAATATCTGCTCCACTTTCAACGGTTTACGCGCCAATTTCTACAATAATATAGTAACATATTATGTAGACATAAGGCACTATATATTATACACTAAGTCATTTTCTGTATTTTTGACAAATAAAACAGTGTATACTTATAAATAATATAACGTTCAACAATTGTGATGTATATAATAAGGAAATTAGGTTTTCACATTTTGACAAAAATGATTAACTTAAATTAATATTTTTTCTTTTTTTTTTTGTTTGGAATCGCTGAATTGGTTTTTCATATTATGTGGTATTTGATTTTCGATCAGGCTTCGGGTTTCTAATTATATCACCTCGACAATATCCGAGAAGCGAGAACACGACAAATCATAACTTCCAAACATTCTAAAAAAGCCCATTCGTTGAAAAGTTAAAATCAATTCGACTTTTTTATTTGTTTTTATATTGTTAACTCTTTTATGTCCATTTTTTATGATTTTTTTTTCAATATAATATCTAAACGATATTTAATACGATACTATCTGAAATTGTAAAAAAAAAAAAAACATCACCTCAATCGACTGAATTATTTTCCATCGACTCGTATGATAATTTTGAATTTATAATGTAATTTTCAAGCGACAATATATAGAAAACTTATTGTACATTAAATTTTATATTAGACCCGTTTTAACGCATACGTATTAATACTTATGCGAAAAATAAGTCTTTATACAACGAGGTCAAAATAATATATTGAATTATAATTTATAGAAAAAATATAATGTTTAAATATTAATAATATTAAGACATATATAATATATGCTTGATATTTTTGAAACCTATATGTAAATTTAATCTTTAATAACGGGCACCGTATAAATATATTATAAATTATAATTATATATTATAATATTATAGATTGTATAAACCGAGAATTTAACTACTGAGCAAATTCAGTATATATAGGTACGTATAAAGATTTCAAATATCAAATATTATAAATTTAATATTTTTAAATTTAAAGCTATTTATGCTTATTTCTAACGAGTTTATCGTTATAATTAATTATGTATATTATAATGTAAAACCAATAAATGTTTTGATTATACCGTTTATATATTAGGTCGTACAAATAATATGACTTATATATGATACAGTAGGGGGTCTATATTAGGTACGAATAGAAATTTATTTAAACATTCTAATGTAGTATTACACGCGTTATTTCGTCGAGTGTATTTATTTAATATAATATTGTCTGTATATACAGCTATAATGTTATAATATAACCGAAAAACTAATAACAATTCAATTATTATATAGATAGTGTCGAAAGTAATTTAGAATATAATTTGTTTCTTTTGCGCTCGAAAGAGTCCGTATAAATAATAAAATAAACTGTCGTTTCCCGAAACATGCAAACCGACGTTTGGAATGTTTGAAAAACCAAAAATTAATTTCCTCCCTACTTCATTTAATTTAAGGACTAAGTAAAATCATACAGGATTATTTGGATTCCTTTGGATTTTGAGTAATATGGACCAAAAACCTCATTTTATTCTTCCGTAATTCGGATGGCAATTTAAAAACGATTTTTAATATTTACTATTTTCATTTCTATTCCCGGACAACGGTATATGGATTGCACAAAGTGTAGCCAAAGTCCGATTAGGTTAAAAAAATCCATATCCAATACACACAAGCATGGATTTTCGAGTTAAAACCGGGTTCTTGATAATCATTTAAGGTTTTCGGTTTTGAATTTTTAGTTAGTTGCCCGGGTTTTAAAACTGAGTTCACGATGAATTAGTGAAAATAATGACGAGTTTCTTTTTAAGCAGCCTTTTGTTAATTCTCTAATAAGAAACTAATTCCATTTTATGCATTAAAAGAAAAAAAAAACTAAAAAAAGAGGAATTTCTATTTAAAAGAATCGAAAAATAAATAATACGATACAAAGAGTATGGAATTAAGTCATAGATATTTACTCCGGACATAACCGTGACAATCTGCTCCGAGAGATCCTGCAGCTGCAGGTTAAGTCGTGTGCTGAGATTAAGCTGAGAGAGTCGTTGATTAGAATACCCCGAGGAAAATAATACCCTCGATCTAATCTAAACAACGACGGACTGACAAAGTTACAAAGGACTTAAGGACATTAAACGTGGATGACTACGAGGAGATCGCGTTTGACAGAGAAGTGAAATGGTAAAATGTGCGTAATGCAACGATGGGCGTTAATGGTCTCCGGGACTGAATGAAGACGACGCTGACAACTGGTTAGTTGGTATACATACACCTTACTATTGTAGTGTTTTTAATGCCGCCGGCGCTGCCCAGGATGTGTTATACGTGTTTACATTTCGGTCCTCATCTCCTTCGATGTTTTATTATTATTATTATTATTATTATTATACCCGCTACGGACGTCAGTTTACAATGCGATAGAGGTTAAGATACAGGCATACATACGTCCGCCGGTCGGAAAATAACAATCGATTCGGTGACGAGTTCTCCGTACGATATCATGTAACATAAGCTGGCGTATATCTATTATTTATATAGGTACTTATACGTACAATATTTCGAATTTCCATAGCGGTTTTTATACGAATGCGGCAATCCACTGTCTTAGACCGGGAGGGTTCTGTCGTGATGTTTTGAAACCGTTCAAGACTTCAAGTGTGCGTTGTTCAGATTCAACGCTCAGTACAACGTTATTTGATATGATATAGAACGCTATTTCATGTTCCGTATTTATTATATTAATATAACTAAATGTTTGTGTGGAGTGCAGCTCTGAAACCTGGACAATAGGTATAAAGTGTGGATAAAGGAAGAGTACAAATTTTGAAAGAGCGTCAGAACGTCAGAAGGGCTCAGATAATTGGGCATTTTATAATACGGCATGACAGCCTATTAAAACCTATAATTAAAGGGAGCAATGGACAGAAAGGAGGATGGCGTACGTGAAACAGATTATGAAGGATATGGGTGATGAAAAATATGGGAATTTGAAGATTGTAAGCCGCAATAGAAAGGCAGCTTGGAGAACTGCAATAAACTATGAATCGAATGATTTGAATGATACTGAAAGAGATGAACATTTTTCATAAGATGATATGAAAAGTTAATTTTGAAAATACTGAATGTAAACTTTAAAGTGCCTAGCTAAAAGCTATTTGTAGCTTCGTTCTAAGCCACGAATTATTAAAACAAATAATTGTATATAATATAATAGCATTGAAACGTCACAAAAACCGTTTTATTTTGTTTCATTTTTTGTCAATTTTTAACCGTATTTCCACCTGACGGATGTAACGTTTTGCGGGATAAACACCTCCAACTACTTTCGCCCACAATTGCATACATATAAATCTGACGAGATATACTCGTACATTGTAGCTGGCATTCACTGTGCATTCGAACATTTGTAATATTCTGTACAAAAGGTAACACTGCAAAATCATTAACAAAAAAGTTACTCGCCTGTTGGCTGTTATGGTAAACGAAATGTTAATTTGAATTTTCAATTTCATTAACTAACGTAATAGCTAATAAATATTTAGTTATTGATGAAAATGAATAATGCCGGATTATGGAGACTCTACTTCATTTAACTGTACTCGCCATTACGAGTCCTTTCGCGCATTTATATTGCACACGCATTTTGCGTTTATCTGTTAAATAGCCACACGTGACTATACTACTATGTAATATATTATGTACTTATAGGTATTTCACGTATCACGATCGCTCTCTTAAAATAACGACGTCGCGACGACCGTTTGAGTCGATACGATAAACGCGTTATCATTATACTATTATCATAATATATTATGTGTACCGTAAGAATTCTTGTAGACATACCTGTTGCGTGCTTTATAAATACCTATAGATATCGTATAAAGGCTGGGGATTGTAACTAAATGCAGTTAATAAGTTAATGTCTAGTTGTTTACAACATTTAACTTAATGGACTATCTCGAATTTTAGATTAACGTAATCTTAACTTGACTTATTAATTTTTTCAATTATGCTAATTTCCAACGTTAACTGTTTAAAGTTCAAGAAATATATTCTGTTAATTTCATTTATATAATCGAATCGTTATATTTATTATTTATTATTATTTATATTTATTTATTAGAAGTTATTATTATTTTAATACGATTCATCGTAGTTTTACTATTCTTGTAAATTGTCCAGATATGAGTAATGATATAGAAAACTGAAACCTGATAGTATGATAAAATAACAAACAAATATGCAATGCTGAGCATTAACGAGTTAATAAGTTAACAGTTAAGTTAATTTTAACTTTAACTTAACTTTTTATATTTGATTTTTGTTAACTCAACTTATTAACTAACTTATTTTTGGTTGTATTAACTTTTAAATAACGAGTTACTTTTATTAAAACTCAATTAAGTTAATTTTAATTTTCAAATAATTGATACATTTTGATATCTATTGTCAGAATGGTTGAATAATAATAAAGTTATTTATGTCACTTAATATATAATCATTATATATGAATGATTTATTTTCCAAAAGTATAAATAAAACAAGAATACCTATAATAAGTCCTATATATTATATAATAATCTCCCCGTAATATATATTAATTAAAGAATATATTAGATTTCCCACCAATGAACAATATTTAGGTAGGTACCAACCCACTCATTTGCAAATTTTCATTTGTTAGAACATTGAAGAAATAATAGTAGGTACCTACCAATCAAACATTTTTATGAACTTATTTGTTGTTGATTTTAATAATAATTATTAGAAATACATTGTAGTATTTTCAATAATGTTAATGATTTTTTAGAATTTGAAAATGCTTAAAGTTAAAAAATTACAGTATTTCCAAAAAAATAATAAATACTTAATTTTAAATTTTTACCAAAATATCTCAAATTTTAAATTAACTTGGAGAAAAAAATTAACTTAACTTAACTTTTAACTTAACTTAAACTTTTACTATTTTTTTCGATTAACTTAAGTTAACTGAATTTAAAAAAATCATTAACTTGCCCAGCATTGCAAATATGTTTAACTTACCTGATATACTCAACATTTTAACTAAGAAAACTATCTTTTTTTTAAAAAAAAATTGTATTTAATTTTAACTAAAATGTAGACATCTTGTTGACAAAATTGTGAGACTTTGATTAGATAAATTTAAATGAATTTAGATTTATTAATATGTTTACTTGAGATTAATTAAAAGGAGAAAATTACAAGAAAAAAATTCTTGTATAATAAAAATAAAAATGTAAAAATATCATTCTTTTTTTTTTTTTTTTTTTTTGTTCATCAATATTAGGCTAAAGAAAATAAATATTAAAATGTCCCTCGATTGATATCACAGATAATCGGTGAAACAGAAGGGTCGAAAATTAATTTTTCTTCCTATATCTTCACCCCTTTTTCCTGATTAACGGGTACAAATTGTACCGTACAATAGATACATTACAAGACAAATAATAAGTAAATATTGGATTGCCTCGTTTTGAATTTTGATAAATGAAAGCAACATCACGGGAAAACCACATTGTCAAATTGATATTTTTTCATTTAATCGACAAACGAAAAAAGTATTAAATAATATTTTAACATTGTAAAAATAACCTTTTTATTTTTAAAAATAAATCTTGAACATTCAATTTGAATATTTAAAAAATCGAATTTAATCTAAAATTTTCCGTAAGGTTAAAAAATATTCGTTGAAATTTCGCAAGGAGCTGAAATCGTATTTTATATTGGTATGTTCTAATTCATTTTTCACGGACTACCAGCGGCTCGTGTGTAGAGGCGTTGTGGCGATCGCCCCCCCCCCTCTAAAATTGTAGCAAATTACTTTAATTAATTAACAAGTGAGAAATATTAATTTAAACATTAAATATTATTTATATTTACATTGTAATGCATTTTCAAAATATTATTATTGAAAGTAAAAATTATTTTCCATTGTAATGAAAACACTGTAAGGTAATCAGAGTTTAAAAATATATGTAGTTAATAGCACGGTTGAAATATACCTATTATTCATTTGGGTGGTTATCGTGTATTGAACAGCGCTCGACGCTAGAGTGACGTTGACAATCGCCCGATCAAAACACAAAAACATAGGAGGGAGAATTCGGTAATAATGCGACCGCCGGAGCGATACGAATCGTCGCCCGACATGCATGTGGACTACAGAACAATACGGAGTAATGTTTATATACAAGTGTATTTACTGTATTCGTGTTCGTGACGCGTGCACATTTCTATCATTTCTATTTTTCTTTATTATTTATTTAATTTATTCTTTTATTAATGGTGTATATTATATTATTATAATATAGTAGATAAATTCTGATAATTCAGTATCATGTTCGCAGAAAATTGAAATAAAACAACTTGGAAGACCTGTTTAGTGAAATGAAAGACAGACGCTTAAATTTTGAGTGTAAAACGTAAAAGTTTTATTATTTTGTATTTTCGGTTTTTGTAAAACGTATTTATATATTGATTTTTTTATAGTTTGGTTTAATAAATGCCTTTTAAATTGGTACATAATTATTGTTGTATCCTATGCTTTTCAAAAATGAATAGTTTTTAATCGCCCTCCCACTTTCAAAGCCCACGAGCTAACGCTGGGGACTACTGTTTACTAGCTTCTGGTTTGAGAGGGAGAGGGTGGATATGACAAAATATATACATTTTGTATTCAATCTCTAGAAGTATTTTTTACAGTATTCTCATATTTATCGCATTGATGTAGGTAAGATGTATAAGGAAATACACTCAATTTAGTTGCATAGGTATATACCTATATATATTGTATAGTATTTCGAATTTCCATAGCCGTTTTTTGTACCTACCTACATAATATTATACGGTGACCGGCGCATTCTCTCGATAAACGGATGATAAATATACCGCAGTAAATCTCGGCCGAAGCCATTTCGCGCATTTTTTATATACTGTTTCCCCCCTCCCCGTATTTATTACGAGTTTATATTATATATTTAGGTATTCCCATACGCGTGACTATATATGTGTGTGTGTGTGTGTGTGTGTGTGTGTGTGCAATTGGACATCGGTATTTGACGTATCACGACTGCTCGGTCAAAACGCCGACAACGACCGTTCTAGCCGATACTATATTATCATTATATTATTATTATTATTATTATCATATTATACTATATAGCACTCGAGCAACATACCTGTTGCAGCACACTATTACTATCACTACTTACTATTATACATACTATATTGTATCGGTGTGCATATACGGACTCGTATAATAATATAATATTAATGTACGTCCTCCTGTATTGTACGTAGGAGGTATACGCGCGTACGTATACCGTTCCAGGCGACGACCGCTAACCGGGTATCCGGTTACGCGCGAAGAGGCGCGTGACAATCGACGGCGCACCGTTTCGGAATGCTCCTCCGGTAAGCACGACGACGACGGCGACGTTGACGGATTGCCTAACGGGGGTCGCGCGTACGTATGGCCGGTGGAGGCCAGTGTCGTTCCTATTATTATTATTGTTATGCGTTATACAAGTTCATTATTGCGATCGCACCAAACACCTGGTTTCCCCTTACAAGGTCAACGCCGCCGGAATCCATCTTCGTATTATCATTATCGTTATAATCGTTATTATTATGTGGTACAAACCATATTATCGTCGTGTGATGGTGACGGTAACGGTCACGCGCCTCTTCGGTACATAAATATAACGTAAAGTAGTCGATATACAACAATTATAACAATATTGTCGCATATCAGCTGTTGGCGACGAATCGGGAGACCGGCCGTCGTGCTGCAGGTCGATCACCGGTTATACTATTAATAATATTACGTTATACGGTTACGTACAGTACGCACGTAACCATTACCAGTACCGTACCGCGGTATCCCGGTATTAGTAAATGTCGCAATGCCGGGCATTAACGATTAAGTAAGTTGAAATTTCAAGTTCATTTTAATTTTTAACTTGACTTTTATTTTTGATTTTTCGTCAACATAACTTATTTTTGGACTTTTAATTAAAACTCAGTTAAGAGGACCGCTACACACACGTTTTTTGTCTCTTTGTTACATTTGCGCAACATGGCAAATCTACATACGTACCGCATTCTTACTACAGTTTATTTACAAAATTAATATTAAAGTGAATTTACCTATTATGAAATTTATGGAGGAGTACATAAACTATGGTCTAACGTGGTTTTTTGTTTTTTTTTTTTAATGCATATACTTAACTAGTTTTAAAAATAAAATTAAAAAAAAAGCTTCACTATTTTTCGTTGGAATGAACGTAATTTTTATTATTCGAGTATTGTATTCGTCGTGATGGGATCAATCCGACGATTATAATATCGATTATTAATTATGTAAGCATTATGTGCGTAATATTATATCTATATACCCCCACAATTTATTATGGTAATCAGCGGCGAATTGTGTACCATTATACGATTTATACGTTTAAAGTATTATACCTATACCGTATAATTATTATCGTCGGCCGTTTAGTGTATCGTATTTTTTTTCGATACAAAAATTATTGTAATAACAAACATTCTAATTTCTCCTAATCTGATTCTCGAGTTGTTTCTTTATTATTTTTATGCATAATATAAATAAAAGGTCCTACCTACGTTTCATTATCACATCGCTCTATCATATGCGCCTGTACACGAATGGTGACTATACAATATACAAACCGTGGTCATGACGATTCAGAGGGCGAAACCAGTGGAGAGAGGTGGGCAAAGAGGGGCTACCCTCGGCCAAATCGATTGTCAGTCGTTTAAATCGTTTTGCAAAAGAGTGCAGTGCAGTCGGAAAACGAAAAAAGTTTATGACTTTTTTCATGTTTTTCTTTATTACAAAAAAAAAAAAAAAATCAATTCAGTGTCGATGGAATTGAGCACACTAACCTTCTAAAATCTTACTTCGCTACACCCCTGACTCACCATGTCTGAAACTAAATTTTGTCAAAATTACACAATGGTGTTCGGAAAAATTGAAATGTTTCTTAAAAAAGTGCAAAACCCAATCGCGCATGCATAGATCTCATATTCCCGCAGAGCTGACGAATTCAAACAGGTTTTCTGTAGGATTGTATGACGACAGTTTTCTCAATCTATTTTTCCAAAATAACATAAACCGGTTAATTGCGAAAACACGCTTGTAGTTACTATAGTTATATAGATATCCGTTTTGTTTTATATTTTTACCATATTGTTAATAAGTTCAGAAACCGGGTATTATGTAATCAATGGTACATTATGTCCACGCTCGTCGAATTTTATCAGTTTTTTTTTTTAAATGAATTATCACTGGACTCTCAAACGTGCACGAAATCGTATTTTGGCGAGATTTTCGACGGCATGTACCTACACAATAAATTATTGTGATATTACTGCAAAGTGCACCTTATGTCATATTATGTAGGTATGCACGATGAGTCGATAACCGTACGACACATTTTTCAAGGAAAGTGCATTTTACTCGGGAGTAGAAAGTGACCTTTTAAGTGTGCTGTTCCGCGGACAAATTGCAAGGTTATTATAAATTTGAAATTTCTTTGTCCGGCTGAATCGCCAGGCGGCGGGCGCGAGACAACTGTGACTTTCATTCTCCTCGTTAAAAGTGAAACACGCAGCCACCGCACCGGTCACCCATCTCGTCAACGTATTTTTTTTTCCTCCAGTGACAATGGTCGGCGTTATACGCGTATTTGGTGTATACGTGATAATGACACACATACACACACACACACCCACACATACCGAAAAAATCATTTTACAAAATATATCGTGTAATTATCATTTTATTTTCACGTCGTGTTATACACACAAGCGAAATACTCTATTTTTTATTAATTTACTTTTTTATTTTGACACTTATTCTCATTTTCACTCTTGAAATAATAAAATAATAATAAACGAATTATTAGACGGTACCTATTATATGGACGTGGTGCATCCCAACATATACGCTTTCCACTGTATGAATGTGACACCGTTATTATGTGTTCGAATTTTGTTATTATAAAAATAAAACGGCTACAAACACAAATCCCCACTTACAATAAAGACTTGAATAAGAATGTAGGATTTTAAAAATCAAACAAATAGATAGGCAACTATTTATTTTTTCGTCTAAAAAGTGTAATGACAACAATAATAAATCAATAAGATAATAATTTAATCAATAATATGGAAGACATGTTCCTTATTGTACACTTTTTCGTACAACTGGGCATTAACGAGTCAATAAGTTAAAGTCGATTTAGTTTTTACTTAACGGCGACTACGCAGTCAATTAATGTGTATTAACGCAGTTACCTCCTATATTAACTATTATAGATATATCATATTTACTATAATAACTTTCCTTTATGATCAATTTGTTTTTCCATGCAGTATGTTTGCCCGTTTTTCGGTTGAAAATTTGATATTAAATTGATCATTTTCCGATTTCCCCAATAGGTTTTTAGCATGTAAGAAAAAACCACCGAAAAATTACGTACAAACGTGAAAACCCTGCATTCCACAACATAAATGATAATTATTCTAGACCAGGGTTGGCTTGAAAAACCAAAACCATAAAAACCCAACAGGTTTTATTGGGTGTAGCCCATCTAAAAAAACCCACCCAAAATAACCAATACCCCAATTTAGACAAATGAAAACATTTTATTATGGTCAAATAAAATATATTGAGTTTTTTTCATCGAATAGTAAATATTAAAATTCCTATTTAGAAAATTAAATATTCAATGAACTATGCATACAACTACAGAAATATTCATGTGTTTGGTAATAATAATAATAATAATAATATTATATTAGTATTATTATTAATAAAGATACCAAAATTAATACAAATTATATTAAATTACACTAATATGTTAATGGCCTTGGCCAGGACTGGTTGGTTATGAGTAATAAATTATAAAAGTAAAACAAAAATATTATTACATCTTTTTAAAAATACAGTGTATGTAATATGGGGAAAAAAATAACATTTTTATTGGGTTGAAGTAAGTTTTTTTAAAAAAGAACAGTCCATTAAAACCCATTTTTAGTGGGTTTAATTGGGTTTTTTATTTAAATAAAAGCCATTAAAACCTACCTAAAGAATTTTCTTTAAAAAAACCAGGGTAATATTGGGCTTTTTCGGGTTTTATGGAAAAAAAACCAATTTAACTCAACCCAGTTGGGTTTTTTCCAACCCTATCCTAGACACAAGAAATTTACACCAAATAGGTATTCTAGTACTATATGACATTCAGGGGCAAACGTAAGGGGGGGGGGGTTCAAACCTCCTCCGAAAAAAATAAGAAAATAGTCAATCTGGCTTGAAAAATGTATACGAGATAAAAAACTAAACCAAAACTATGTATAGGGTTAATGTTACTCACGAATTGAAATGTATGTTGTATAAATATATAAATATAATTTACCTAATAAATGCTATAAATACCTATATAAAATACAGGTTTGGTATATGATCATCTATATAATTTTCAATTAAGGTTTTTTAGGTGGACATTAACTATATTATTATAAAATTATAAAATATTAGAAATGTATTTTAAAATTACTCAAAAATCAAAACTGTAAAAAAGTAGTCAAAAATAATATAAATATATGAAACGATTATAATCAAATTTCTGTTGATTAAATAGATTGTGTTATTTAATTTGTAACAAATAATATGACTACTTAGAAATATGTATATATAATTCAATACATTATACTTAATTTATAATAAGCACCTACATAAATTTATAGACCTAAGTATAACATTCAAACATATATATATATATACACCTATTATAGGTAGTAAAGGTACGTTTTTAAAATTTAAACATTATTTTGTCAGTCTTTAGCAATTTATAAAATTATTTATTATAAAATCCATCTATAAAATATATAATAAATAATACATAGATTGATATGATTCATTTATTTAAATATAAAATTACTACATTTTCAGAAAACATCCCCCCCCCCCGAAATTGTTTTCTGTGTCGCCACTGATGACATTTATAAAATTTTCCAAAAATGTCTAATAATTTTGTAATATTTATATAGGAAAAGCTAATAGTGTTATATATTTTTATATTATTTTTGTCATTTCGTCAACAATAAAAAAATATAATTAATAAACAAAATATGTATTTTCAAGATTATTTTTCACTTTTCAGAGTTTATAGACCATAAATATTTTTATTATTATTATTATTATTATTATTCATATTGTTTATTATATTTGTGTTATAAATAAGACAAACAGAACAAAAAGTACCTATTTGTAATTTTTTTTTTTTATGGCATAAACCAAATTAATTAATAAATTTGAACTCTTATTATTATTATTTATTTTTAACAAACTTAACTTAAACTGTAATTTTTTTTCAAAATAAAAAAATTTTATTTTTAGTTCAAAATAGAAATAACTTTATCAGCATAGGATAAAATTAAAACGCAGTGAATTCGTTTAAAATGTCGTCGATTATAATCGAAGATAATACTTTCATTTAAGCGGAATATTTTAACGAAGAGTATCTTTCTCGGGATATTTTGACGTGTCGTCGGAAGAAAAACTCTGCAACTGGAGTTCTAACCTCCTCCCCCTCCCGCGGGGTAGACAATTATAGACGTTTTACTCTTCAATTTTTCGCAGATTTTTTTCGTTTTGTTTTGTTTTTGTTACATATTACGTACATTATTATGTCACGGCTGTCTCGTCTTCTTTTACATAAACGTTATTAACCGGCTCGTGTTCGGTCCTGCTTTTTTCATCGTGTTAAAACACGAGTGTTGCAGTAATAACGTCATTAATCATTATTATCATTATTATGTTTCCTTTCCGTTTTTCTTTTTTCGTCCGATGACAGTGCACATAATGTTATATACACATTGAGTAAAAATAAAAAATCGTATCTATATATAATTATAATAAATACGAGTATAGCTCCGTGTAGCTCATTAAATTATGTGTCCTGCGCGATTCCAACCGCGAGGGCGTGACTCCAGTGTTTTAAATCAAATAATAATAATAATAATAATAATAATAATAATAATAATAATAATAATAATACTTAACAATAATGACGATAAGGACGAAGTGGGATACCGAATTACTGCAGGTCGTGGGAGTTGGGTGGCCGACCGATCCGCGGGACCGGTTTTTAATTTTCCCTCGTTCTCGGCTATGTATAGCTATAATAATAATAATAATAATATGAAACACTTGTCGACCATTCCCGATATAATTATATGCATGTTGATAATACGACGATGAAAAAAAAATCCTACTAAATAAATTTATAATATTATACTCGCAGCCTCCTCGTGCATATACTTAACGTAGGTTCCGCGGGGAATATCCTGCGTTTTTAATTTTTTTTTTCTCCGTTATCTCGTACTTATACAACTACAGTAGTCCACGATGAATGCATAGGTACCTTATTATCATGGTTGTTTTTTTTTTTTTAATGTTATTATAAAAAGATTAGAATATTATAACTGATCGTGTGTACAATATTGGTCGATGGTCGTAAAAAAAAAATAAAAAAAAAAACGTGATCAGTGTCTTTTTTTTTTTTCTCTCGAAATTTTACCGATATCGCGGTGTTTCTTCGGTGTTATCGCCGAATGCCCGCCGGGTGCCACAGGTCACCAAGAGTCGCTTATCTCATCGTCCGCAGTCAATCGATGAAATCGTGCGTAGACTTGACGACCGCACATAATAATAATAATAATAATAATAATATGTAAATATACGACCGACATAATATTGTGGTGGTACGTGTATTATAATGTCCACCAGAAATGGGGTCTACGCGTGGCTTCACGACCTTATTAGCATCCTTTTTACAAATAAAATATTACTTGTTTTGTGAAAAACGGACTACCTCGAATTTTATATTAACTTAATTTATTTCTCTTTATATAAACGTCAACCAATAACGATTATTTTTCCTCTTTATCCAAATAAGTTCATTCTTAATTTTAGTTTCTGTTCAAAGTCTAAGGAATATAATATTTAATATTCATTACGTATTTTACGTATTTTAACTTTTTCTTTTATATTATGTTGTTAGAACTATTTTTGAGTTCTTATTATTATCAAAATTAAAAATTGAAAATCGTATTTTCTATTTTAACATTAAATTTATCGAATTTAAATTATTTTTAAATTTCAATAATTTAAATGATTTGAGTTAATTTAATTTTCATTAACTTGCCCATCTACGAACATTTCACAGTATAGCCTACAAGTTCTTGAAATTAAAAATTCGAAAAGAAAAATAATTATACTGAGTTTTTCAATCGAGTGATGTTAAATTAGTTTAAATTGTTCACTATTATTAATAAAAATGCATTTTTAACATTTCTTCGAAAATATAATTAAAATATGAACATTATTATAACTACAGCTGTCTGTTCCAAATGTTTCGATTTTATTTTTGATTTTTCGCATTTTCGTCTAAATAAAAACTGACTATTCTCGGAAAAATTTTCTATAAATTTATATTAGAGACTTGCAAAAATAAAAACATAAATCTATAATATTATTGCGTATATAGTATGCGATGTGTAGATACGCAATGTGATACAGAAATATTGATATTAACTATATAGTATTGCGAACACAACTGCACACACATTGCGACGCATAATATTAAAATATATATATACAAGTTATACTAAGTATAGCTTTAACGGTATACTAACGGTATACTATTTAGTATTTACACGCTTTTATAAATGATTATAATTTATCGCCCGAAACCTTTATTCCGGATAATAATAAATAATAATAATTTTAACTGTCTTTAGACGATAAAATATATAATCGGAAACGTATTCAAATATATTATTGTTTCACGTCTTTGCGATATATCCGTGACAAAATCAATTAAGTACACCTGTACTCGGTTGAAACGAAAGTAAGGAAAAATGTATAAATCGATAATAATTATTAGTAGTGATGTTACGAACTGTTCGATTTTCGAACCGAACCGAACCTGGGGTGTTCAGTTTGGTTCGAAAATCGAACTCAAAATTGAAAATATTCGAACCGAACTAATCACAAAATGATGCTGTTCGAATATCAAACCAAGGAAAATACAATTTGAACCTAATTGTCGAAAATTGTTCAAAAAAATAAAAAATGTATATGTAGGTAAGTTTTTTTTTCTATTTTTTCTATTATTACTTATTGAAAATTATTTACGGATCATATAGGTACCTATATTCCATAGTATGCTATAAATGTAGAGCGATATTTATAAATATTTTAAATTAGAATCGATCACATTATTCTGACGATTTTTCGGCGTTGGAAGCGGGATACACAGAAAATATACATTAATCGTAATTCATATACCAATATTCGTGGTACAATACAAAAATAGATTGTTTTATCGTCTTATTGATAATGCTACTCGGTAAATTTATTTATCAGTATTCAGTATTTTGACGATTATTTTTCTAGGGAAAAAAGATGAAGCTCTTGAGTTGCCAACTTTTAAATCAATTAAGTGCTAAATTGTTTTTAATATTTTTGAAGTTCGGTTCGGGTTCGATATTTAAATTGAATAGTTCGGTTCGGTTCGGGTTTGAATAAAAAATTATAAGTTTGGTTCGGTTCGGGTTCGTTAAAATTTGAAAAAATTCGGTTCGACCTCAAAAATCTGTGTTCGTAACACATCACTAATTATTAGGTATAATAATCGTATAATATAACATTATTGCACGGATTTAATTTTAGGTTTTGGTATTGATTTAATAGCTACATGATATTATACATAATGTTATAGTTATATATATATGTCGTCATATCCTTATATCCACATTATAGATTTTAAACACGTTAAGATTATCATAGTAGGTAAAGGATACATATAGATAACTCATAAGTCATGAGTTTTAACGTCGTGACTACATCAATATAATATCGTTATATTATATGCAAGTAAACGGATGTACAGATAGGATATAGGCAAGTATAGGTGCCTACTGAGAAATGTTATGTTTTATCGTTCGTCGTAAAATCGTCCCGAGTGCAGGTAATATAGAAAATAAATACGAGGTTTTTTTTTTTAGCCTTCACTAACATTTGACGTAATTCTTTTAAAAATTTTTCACAAATTATTTCTACTCGCTGTTGTATTGGTTGGACGTACATATTATATTATAATATACGGGAAACGGATATTATATACACTATTATAATACACTTTGTACTGTCCATTGTTTTTTCATACCGCGGACACTTAATTTTTTCTTATCTTTTGGATTGTCAAATAAATCGTGAACATCACTGGCGCAAAGCGTCAGGTTTATGTATAGGTAAGTTTTTTGTGATACATACTGATAGACACGTAATATTTACTTACTATCACTACGTAAGTAGATTATAATCACAAATTGTTATCCGCGATTTAACGGCGTTTTGTACTTAAAAGTTCAGTGCATTTAATTTTTTAATTTTTAGAAAACATGTCTCACTTTTAAGTTTTTTTAATATTAATCTGAATTTTAATTTTTTAACTTTTTTATATTATAATTTAAATGCTCTTAGGACGTAATAGGTAGGTACAATATTGTCCACCGTAATAACGGTATTTTTGATATATTGAATTTAAATATTTTGTAATATCTATTTATATACCTAGCTGTATTATTAATATGTTTATAATAAAAACGAAATTTTATATGATTTCTATGATATTAATACATAGTAGGTACATGATACGCACTACAACGATTCACAGTTGTTAAATTTTGTTTATTTTGCATTTTTAATTTTTGTAATTTTTGAATACCTTGTAATACCTAATTCAATACAGCTATTGGGGCTAAGCTTAAATAACTATAATCAATTTAGACGAAACCACGTTTCAACAGTATTCATGTAGTTTTTCAGGATTTTTTCTTAATTCCGCCTATTAAGAAATTATATTGAGCAAATCGAAAAATAACTTCCTTAATGTACAAATATTACAACCGATTATTGTAAAACCTACAATATATTCCTCGCTCCGCTAAAAATCTTAAATCTGTAATTATAATTATATATTATTAATAGTAATTAATTTTATTA
The DNA here is from genome assembly GCA_025469235.1 of Pemphigus obesinymphae. Lineage (NCBI taxonomy): Eukaryota > Metazoa > Arthropoda > Insecta > Hemiptera > Aphididae > Pemphigus > Pemphigus obesinymphae. The sequence continues at coordinate 19,217 of JAIPRL010000767.1, read as the reverse complement.
TATTTTATGTTATAATTATTATTATAGTACGAAATGTTTGCCATAGTATATTTTTGTCACTACCTGTAATTGTACAAAGTGTCCGCGGTTTTCATTTTTTCGACGTGACCGTACAAAGTGTCCGTCAACCATAATATACATTGTACGTACCTATATAATATACAGGTACATTATACTTAAACTGGATTTCGTATAAAGCTTTATTAGGCGATTGAATACGAATATTCTCGTTCATAAAATGTATACCTATTTCGTGATTTTTTTTTTTTTTCTGAGGGGGGAGGTACAAAACAAAAAAAAATACTAATTTAATAACCCTCGCTATCTACGTATAATATAATTGTACGTTTGACCACGATTAAAAAATACGTACGAACGTATACCTGTATATTACACGAGTCGTTCGACGATTTTCTCGATATTTTTCTCTCGAGCGTTGCGCATAATATGATCGTGAGATCCACTCGCGGCAGATGGGTGTGGAGGGGCGCGTGTTTATTTCATTATAGTATGACTTGGGCGAGTATTCGCGGCGGTAAAATGTCCATAAATTAGGAACTGTGCAGGCCGCATTACGAAAACATTTATTCAGGTTTTTTTTTTCCAATATATGTTCAATGGCGTTTGTTTATAAAAATAAAAATAAAAACTTTGTCAACCGCAGGTCGTGTGTTGTTCAAGGTAACGCGAAAAAATAACCCTGGAATTTTAGACCCCGGAAAAAATAACCCCAAACATTATTTATTGAGATACCTATACTCTACAACTTTAGATAACTTCCACAGAACTAAAAATAATTAAATAAATGTTGAAAAATCACAAAATTTTGTGTAATACAGATTAACACGACAAATGTTCGCAGTCCGCACAATTTTAAAATTTATTATGTAGATACCTACACGCAAACTGTTACAGATAATATATAGCTAGAACGTGTTCACGCATAGGTACAACTCTAGTAAACCCATATTATCTAAAGATTGCTATAGAATATCGACATTTTAAAAATTACAGTTACAATATTGATAAAACGCTCACGGCAAACATTGTTTAGGAACCGTGTGCAATTTCACACCTTTCTATCTAATAATAAACCTATGTATAACTTACTATACACGTATCATACCTATTATAATATGTGGTGTGTTTAAATTTCAGCGGCAAATCGAGATTCCCCGCTAATTAGCAGCTGGCCGATACACATTTGATAAATACATCTTGTGATAAGACCGTAAATAATAAAAATAAAAATAATAAATGATATTAAATAGAATATATAATATCAATATAAGAACGCATTAAGACATTTTACGCATAAATCAGAACGTAATATGATGCCCAAAATTATAACTTTACCTATATTATTTAACTAATATTAAAAATTATTAAACTATATACCTACATATTTTGGTGTTGAGTTATTTACTTTTAGAATGATTTATACATATGTATATATACCTAGAACTAAAATTTAAATAAATATTTATTACATTTTAGTAGGTACATTATTTCCGTGGTTATTTTTTCTGGGGTTATTTTTTCCGAGGTTTTTTTTCCGGGGTTATATTTTCGTGGTCTAAAATACCGGGATTATTTTTTAGGGGATTCGTTGTAGTAAAAAAAATTTTTTTATATACCTATGATATGTGATTAACGCCTTATTATTTTTCACAATTAACTTTTGAAATACATTTAAAAATACACATAGGACGTAGATATATATATATATATGTTTTTTTAAATGATTATCAGTGGTCGTTTTTTTTTTCAATTATTTGAAAGTTTTCATTGATCACTTAAAATTAAAACGATTTTAATTTCACAATTTTGTATACCGATTTTAGTATTCCGATTTAGGATATTCAAAATATATTTACTATATTAGTAAATTACAAATTATATACCTAAATACTTATAATCAAAAATAACTTGAAGGTTATTATATTATACATAACTACATAAGCATACTTATACAGATACATTATAACCTTTTTGTGTCCGTCCACCTGTCCTTACGATTTGTTATCGTAGTTACCAATATCAATGTTTACAATTTGTATTCGCTATAATAGTTACCTACTATATATAAATATAATTAAAAAATGTTTTTAAAGCATTTTTATTTTATTTATAAGTATAAGTAGGTAGGTACCTACATTTGTTTACCATTTATAAATTCATTATTACGAAAGGAGTAGGGCCTATAATATAACTAAAGTAATTCCATACAACTTTTGAAAAAATATTTGACTTTTTCATTGTGTTTTTATAGGCTTTTCGAATATTTCCAATTTTTAAATTTTTCAGATTTTACAATCGAATTTAGTCGATTTTTAAAAGTCAAAAATCGAATCTAAACGAATCCAATCCCATGTAAACATAACGAGAATTTAAATGTTTTCAGAAAGCTCATCGTATCATCGTCATACTGATGGACGGAAAAAATGGCTATGCTTTGATGTCGGCGATTCTAACGGTTCATAAACGAATGTCGATAAAATTTTAATTGATTTCGGTTCTTTTTTACCTCTAGACGGGATTATAAAACAATGCATGTGTTCTCCCATTAAACGAACGAAATATTATGCAGAACATAATAAACAATTGACCGATACACTATACGTCGACTAACGTTGCATTATTATAATGTGACTGAATATTATACAGTGACGAATAATAATATAAAAAAATTACTGAGCTCGAGCGAACCGTATATTATAAGTTTATTGGCCCCCGTGAGACCAGGTCACATCCAAAGCATCGTCGACTACCGCGAAGGAGGATATCCTTGAGACCACCGTATAAACCCATTGTCCGGTGAAGACTCGGAAAATATTCATTTTTGAACCTGCCCCTCCGGGTTATGGATTTATATACTTAGAATCCGCAAAAAGATAACCAGGCAATCCTACTGTTTTATCTAAACTACCGAAAGATTCTGGTTTATTTGTTTTAATTTCGATAAACAATTAATGAGCAAAGACCTGTTAGTCATTTCAAAATATAGTCCGTTTTAATAATTTACTGAAAGTAAAAATTAAAAAATTGAATTCATAAAAACGTGCAGACATTGTTTCTACTTTTGCATTTAGTCTTTTGTTAATATTGTTTTCTTTTACAAACTCAATAATCATTCATTGAGATTATTGTCTCTTTATCTATATATTGCACAATAAGTGCATAAATCATCATCATATTTCAATCTACTCCAAAAAAAAAATTTTTTTATATTATAATACTGTAAGTGAATATTTAATTTTAATTAAAAAAAAATAAACAACAGTCCAAAATAAACTACAATTTAAGTTCTTCAAAACAGTGTCAGAGTGCAACTGCAGTTTATACAATTTTAGATTCTGAGATTTTAGATTTTGAGATAGAAAGAGTATAGATGAGCAGGAGATCTGGAGTGGAAAGATTTTTTTCGATATAAAATAAATTTTAGTTGCAGTCGTTTTCCGATTTTCCCAGTACTTTTCTTAAGCCTAAAAAAAAACTAACTATATAATATGACGACAAACGTTTATAAATGGAAAAATAACAATATAATTATTAGTAGCCGAAAATACAAATCATGACTATGTAATTAATCTACGACACCGTTAAAATTCCGCCAAACAACGTGAAAAAATACATAAGAGCCGATGTGTTGCACAAATATAGAAATTTCACTCTTATTTGCTGTCGCATTCTAACGCATTCTCTCGGTAGGTACATTGGTAGGCTTATGACGGGTATACGTTCTAGTTCATTGCACATATTGTTTTTATTTGTTGATAACGACACTAGATTTGGATAGTACGCATTTTTTTTCAGACATTTTGTTATCATATGTTAACCACGGCTCTAAACCATAAAATTCACCGAGTAACTACGGTCGTTATAAATTTTAAAAAAAAAACTATTTTTTTTTGTTTCGTTTTTTTTTTTTTTTTTTAATGGCTGTCCTTAACTCAATCAATTTTAGATTTCAAACCATAATTTAAACACGGAAATAACTTGAAAATAGGCTTATCGCTTAAAATGTTCGTATGGCCCGTAGCGTAAAACAATGGATTTCGTTTGTGTTTCAGAAGTGCGGAAGAACGAAATGCGCAAAATCGCTGTACTGTTGTCGGTAGCGGCCGCGATGGTGGCGGCTTTCGGCGTCGTTCCGGCAGCGGATGCGGCGGCGGCGACGAATCATAGAGCGAACGGCGACGACAACGACATTCGGTCGACAGACGATAAGGCCGGCGGTAACGTGGCCGCAGCGGCCGCGGCGGTGACGGAGGAACCGACCAAAGCGAAACCGCCGCCACCGTCGTCCTCCAAACTGCACAACGCGAAACTGTTGAACCGGTTGGGCATGAAGAGGGTGCGGACCAGCGGCGGAAACGGCGCGAGCCATCACAGGAAACGGTTGGCCAGCCAGTCGAGGAGCAAGTACGGGGCGGACGGCAAGGGCGGTTCGGACTCTCAGATGTTCATCGTCAAGCTGCCGCCGCACTCGCACTTTTACGACGACGGTGCCCCGGCGGCCGTGCACCAGAGGCCGCAGCACCTGCACCAGCAACACCAGCCACACCAGAAACACCAGCACCAGCAACACCAGCAGCACCAGCACCAGCCGGCGCCGTACAAGAGCCTGAACACAGTGCCCGTGGGCTTCGTGTCCAACGGCAAACCGGCCAAGGTCTACCACTGGAACCTGCCCGTCATCAAACACGCGCTACAGGGCGGCCGTTACAAGGGCGGTAAGGACGGCGTCGTGGCCGTGCACCGTCTCGGGCAGTACAACCACCTGCAGCCGGCCGGTGAGTTGGACGTGCCGCGCCGGACGCTCTACTACAAGCCGAGGTCGGCCGGCAAACCGATGAAGAAGTCGTTCGTCAACAACGGCAAGCCGAACGGGTTCTACGTGGTGAGCGGCAAGAGCGCGGCCGCCGTGCCGCAGTACCACAAGATCGTCAAGGCGTACTACGGCAGTGGCGACGATTAGACGCCGGGCGCGCGACGACGGCGTCCGGCGCGCACGCCGCCGCCGTCGTCCGTCGCCCCGTCACCGACGTTATCGCTACGCGTGAGTATAATATTTAGAAAATAGAGTACGGACGTATACATTGCGTAAGGGATTGCGATTAAAACGAACGGGTGTAAAAAAAACACGGGCTCGGTACCTGTGAAAACGTTCAGAACGCACGTTTTTACACGATTAATGTTTTCGATGAAAAATATTTTTAAAAAAATGGCGCATCATTATTTTTTATCCAATAATGGCGTCCCTACGTGTGTAGGTGTTATTAAAATGACCTGCACAAAAGTGCAACGGAAATACCGAAATATTAACCACCGAATAATACTGTATTCACACCAGAAGCATCCTGAAAATCGTACCGAGGATATCGTTTATATATATATATATATATAAAAAGTTATTATTTTTCTTCGGCTTTTATAAGTCGTTAAGGTCCATCGACTGCTTCACGCCACTAGTCCCAGATTATCAAGTCCAATCATTCGCCGCCGTAGGTCCTCTGTAACTCTGTCTATTTATCTTCATTTTTTTATTTTCGTCTTCTGAATCACATTCTAACGTTTCTTTAATAGCACATGTCCCAACCGACACATTCTTTGTCCTTTAAAGTTCTCAATTATCCTTTTGAGTTCCTATTTAACTCATCATTAGTTCTTATTTCGTACTCATCAGTCGTCCGTCTGGCCATTTCTATTTGGTCTATATATCCACCATCTATGAAATCCTTTTTCCAACACTACACCAACTTCCTTCCGTATTGGCCATATGACATATTCTTATGAAATCACCAGTCTTAACCAGGACTTTATATAATATTATCTTTTATTTCCCGAATAGCAGTTTTGACTAAAAAAGATTCTTTGTAAGGATAATACCATCCGTTTCCGTGGATATACGTAACCATGTTTTCACATTGTAGTTATTCTCACTATTCAATTCTCTTCACAGATATTTGGAGCATTTAACTTTATCAAATTTATAACTACCAATTTTTATCACTCCATTTTAATCCATCATTTTTCAATTACCATACACTTCGTTCTTTCTTCACTGATTTGTAATCCAACTTTTTGGCATTTGTGATGAATTCTCGCATAGTTTATTTTATGTATTTTTCACATGATCCGAGTATCACTATATCACTCATCGTCTCTGCTAAAATTGCGTGTTTTTTCCTAAAAATTATTTCATTTGTTTTTTCCTACACTTTTCTTCTTCCAGTGACATGTTTAAGAACGTTAATAAGATATAATCTCCTTATTAAAAATGTTCTATTCGATAAAATTAATAGATGCATTACCGATTGAAAGGTTGTATCTATGATCTTTTTCATAAATACAACGATTTTTTTGTTATCATTGAAACTGAAATAAACTAATATTTGGATGATAACAGTATAGTGATCAATTAAAATGTCTTTCAGACACAATTTTGAACTATTATCAAAGAGTTTATTATCTTACTATTTCCGTACATATGATTATGAATTAATATAGATCACTATAGATTATGATTTATGATAGGACAGATGATGATAGAGTCTATAATCTATACGTAGAGATAAAAATTCTGGAAATATTCCATATTTATTTTTCAAAAACAACACGTTTAAATCTTCAAAATATAGGCTTTAATAACTGTATTTATAAGTTCACGATTGAGTTATCGGTTTTATACAAATAAATAAATCAAAGGTAAGGAATTAAATAACAATAGGCCTATCACCCTCTAAAACGAGCCATTTCTGAGAGGGTAACCCCTACGACCTACGACCCAACCATAATTACTCCACTGATAATTGTAACATATATCGGCTAATCTAACCTAAAACTTATATAATATATTATGTATTATGTACGTTCCAAAAGTATTTTAGTCAACGTTTCATCATACAGTGTAAAAAAATATAGGTATAAGTACTTCCACAAATTATACAATATTTCAAATGTGGTTTTCGCAGACAATGATCCATTGCAAGTATATGTCTTTATAATAAAACGATTTTTGAAAAATAAAATATACATCTATATGTATAAGTATACTCGTTCGACGAAATTACTGTGTTGCACTTCTACACCCACGCACATTTAGCGTATGAAGAATCGTTTTTCATTGTGTTTTTGACATCATCGTGTGAGACATACAACGGCATTTATATTACACAATATAATACATTATATAGACCCGAAGTACGGATAATATAAGTATGGTGTGGTCACGTGGGCAATTTAAGTCAATATTTTATTTTTTAAGAATGCTTTCGTAATATGTTTTGCGCAAGGCCGTATATTTTAAAATAACTTTCGAGGGAGGACAGGAGATTCAAAATTATACTATATTACTTATGTTCAGTTTATTACTTAAATTGTCTCTATTTTTTTTAATTGTTAAGGAAGTCTGAACCCCCCTCCCTCCACTCATTTCCTTAAATACGATCTTGGACTTCTTGTAAAATAATCTGTACCAAACAAAACAGATTTTCGAAAAAAAAATAATCTAAAGCTTTGGAAAAATCGAAAGTATTTTTAGAAGGCTTATACAGTAGGTATAGTATTCGAATTCGAGTTTAATTGGTTTATATTAGATTTTAATTCAAGTTTGGTTTTTTTTTGTTTGATTTCAATAATATTTAAAAATAAACACAATGCGTATATTTTTTTTTTTTAAATACGGCATAATAAGTCAATTTCAAAAAAAAAATTAAAACCCATTCATTTTAACGAAAAATAGTTAAAGTGTATAAAACATTTAATGTACAAACGTATATATCTTGTAAATTATAACAATACAATAACTTCAGAATTTTTTACAATTTACATATTATACGATTTGTCACTATAACTAGGATATTTTTTGATTTTCGACTTTCAAAAGCTCACCGAAATTTTTTCTAATTACAACCTTTGATACATATGCAGATACGTTCATTGAAATGTGGGCATGGGCACCCTTTGGTGAAGAGCAAAAAGATGCACTTACCCCCTGGAAAATTAACTAAATTATTTGTTTTTTTTTTTTCTTAAATGCTATGACATAAACTATACCGGAACTTAAAATTTTTACTTATTTTTTGAGAGATTTATTTTCGACCCTCTTCCCTAGAATATTTTTATACGTAGGCACCTATGTTCGTAGTCAATCATTTTTATGTAGGTATTAGATAAAGATAGCTAGTGCATAACTGATCGATATAATATAGTATATACAGTGTTGTACACGTATTTAGTATACATTATGTACCTATCTGATTATGTACTACATGATATACAACATACATATTTATGAATTAAATATGTTTTTCTCGTTTGAAAAACGGAATACATTATTAAATGGGGCATTGCATAGGTATACTGTGTTTATAATAAATTGCATTCAATTTCGACACGTATCGATACCTAATGGCTAGACGGAGTATCCGGTTTTTTTTTTTTTAAGCATCCTACAATTATGTACCTATATTATATGAAACGTAAGCTAAAAAAAAAAAAAAAAAAAAAAAAACACTATGCCTAATCGTTTGTCTACAAATATTATTCGAGGTGCTTAAGTACGCATTTCATTCATCGTTTCAAACCCTAACACTTTCGGTCTTGGCCCCGGTAGTTAACGATATTATTTTCATTTTCATTTTCTACTGCAATTTTGTGCATATTATCATTAAATAATGTAATATGTATAACCCATACGTATATACGCATTTCAAACAACTATACGTATATGGTATATAGATAGGAACTATAAATATTACAGGTATAATACACGTCTCTGCAGACAAGTTTTTTCAGTATATAGTTTTACTTTTAACCCGGTGCGTCATATGCAAAGGAATTTCCAGTTCGCGCCAAAATTCCGATGACGTTTTCGGGTGTACGGCCAGTTTTTCCAAAAAATGATTATTTAATACCCCGAAAAAACCAATCTTTTTTAGATTCATAAAATTTTTTGTCTTACCTAAAAGCTAAATATTACGATTTACCTATACCTACCATATATTACATATTTATTCATGGTTATACCTATTATATTAGGGCTAAGAATTTGTAAAAAATTTTAGATTTTTTTTTTTTTTTTGCTTACTCGATGTATGACATTAATACAGGTAGTTAATTACGAATTTCGAATCTTTTGATAAATGTTCAATTTTAAAACTATAATTTCGAATTTTATGTCAGTTTATAGATATGGTTTTCAGGCAATTTTTCAAAATGCACAGACCGTATAAATAATAAAAATTAGTGAATAGGTCATGAATTCTTGGTTCGAAAACATTTTCATAACGTTATAATTATAATGTAAACATAGTAAGAAAATCCACTCAGGGAGCGGTTAAAATTCCTGATTTTCATACATATTTTCAAGTTAATTTGTTAATTTTAAAAAAAATAAACTATAATTCCGTTAAAAAAATGTAAAATAATTTGTCTAATCTAATACACGCAGGCATAAAAACCTAAAACCAATATAATGATCAAAAATTACAAATATTGATATTGATAATCACAGCAAAGAATTCTAAAGACACTGTGTTAAATTGTGAAGATGGTCGATTTTCTAATTAACTATCCCAGATAGCAATTAGAACATACAAATATTGTGAAAATATATTGTTTTGAACCATATTTCCAAAAAAAAAAACATTGTGATTTCGTGTTGAAATATTTTATTAACAAATATTATATATTTAATATTTCAGACATGTATTAAAAATATGTTCAAAATAATATTTATAATAACATGATTTGAATATGTTGTGAAATTATTTTTTTGAACAACATTGTGTAAATATGTATATTTAAAGATTTATACAACCAGTAGTATATGGGTTAGGCGTTAAATAAAAATTGGAACCCACTTCCTCCTTCAGGCCATAAATGTCGAATTTCGAAATATCATTTCTTAGCGGTTTTCTATATGTCATTAAAGAAATATTCTCTAAAAATGTCAGATTCTTACGATCAGTTCGGGTTGAGTCGTTGAATAATAATTAAAACCCACTTCCCCACATTCCCACCCTTAAAGGTCGAATTTTAAAAATGTCTTCCTTAGTGGGCGTCTATGCCATTAAAGGAATATTCTCTTAGGAATTTAAGCTTTCCATTATCAGTAGTCTGGCTGAATGTTATGATTAAATTCTGTTTAGATTATAGTAAAACAACACAGTAGTACCAGAAATTTGAATTTAACTTGCATGAATGATTGGGTAGCGAAGTGTATTTGAAATTCTGGGGCAGGTGATTCGATTCCAGATGATGAAAGTGGACATTTTTTTCGGATTTTCATCGCCCATCACACCATGGGGAGAAAAAGTAGTAAAATATTCGAGAGGGAGGGGGGGTTCGACAAACCGTTCTGTTTTTTTTTTTTGTAATTCAATGTTGTGATTAAATGTTTTCACAATGTTTCCGTGACAGGTTATCTACTACAATATGAAATCGACCAAATATTGTCTCAATGCTGTTTTTCTCTGCCGTGGATATATTGTCAAAATGTTTTGAATATAAATTACAAACATAGAAAATAAATATTACACACATATAGTAGCCATTTTAATATTGGTATACAATATTGTAACAACCTTAGTGAAATATGTAATTATTGCTATCTGGGTAGTTAATATTATGATGACGAATGTAAATATATGTATAGAAATCTAAAAACGATTGACACAGATAATGAACATTGCAACAGTAACAAAAAAAGCCAATATTTAATTATCGTTAACATAACGTCATTACAGTAAACGAAAATAAACTCGATAATGTTTAGATAAATATTGTCATATAACAAAACACCAAAACTTTGATACAGCTAACCTAAAAGGATATAACCAATTTAAAACAACGTTATAATATACAGTATGTAAATTGATTGGAAAGTCAGTAGCCTTAATTCTTGGTATAGTGTGAATATCTTATTGCATTTTTTTAAATAAAATATATGACTAAATGGCCTCTGTTTTTGCATAATTTCCAAAAAAAATCTATTTCAAAAATCGTCAAAAAATTTTTTGAAAAATTTTTAAATAACTATTTCATAGAGTTATTTATCGATAATATTGAGAAAAATGTTATTGAATTGGGATGAATTTTGAATGAATAAGACGAATTCATAATTTTAAAAGAACACCAAAATACTGAAAAATTGTAGATAAATATAGCTTAATACTTGTGGATATAGCTATATCTACAAGTATTAAAAAGTGTGAAAAACGTACAATTTTGCAATATTTTGCTGTATTTTTTAAATTATTATGAATTGCTCTCCTTCATTCAAAATTCAATCAAATTTAACAAAATTTGTTCTCACTATTATTCATAAATGATAAGTAACTCTATGAAATGGCTATATTAAAATTTTTCAAAAATATTTTTTAAAAACAAAAAAAAGTAGTTTACGAATTTTTAATTATATTTTTTTGTAAATCATATAAAACAGAAGCCATTAGTCATATATTTTACTTTAAAAAAAATGCAGTAAAATATTCGCACAATATCAAGAATTTGGGCTACTGATTTTCCAATTAATTCACAAACTGTATACATTTTTTTTGATTCGAATGCCGGTTACGATTAGAAACATTATTACATTAAGTCATATGGATCGTGTCTATAAACATGTGTGCTTACATATAATCAATGGATTTTGTTTTTTAATGAATTATAATTAATCATCCGCACGTAAAAGCGTAGTGTTCCATCCAATTGCTCAACGCGTTTAATCATTACAGCGGCGATTCCGTTTTGAATTAGGTATACATATATTTTTTTTTTGTGGAAATATATTTAACTCATTGGTTGAATTTAGCTAGTTGTTTTTTTTTTTTTTTTTTTTTTACTCTAATGTTTATGCCTGCGGGGGTGGTATAATACGTGTAAGGTAAATACTGTTTTAAAACGTATAAATATAGGTACGCCTATAATATACCTGTATGGCGTTATGAAATTACGACAGAACGAAAAACGCGATGGTCAAAATTAATATATTATTATTATTATTATTATTATTCGTTTTGACGTCCTGTCGTCGGCCGCCGTCATCAATTATGTATTTATCGTCCACTTGGGCCATCGCGAGGGGGTCAGTATTCCGTGAACTCTCTACTTGCCTACACGTATAGATATACTGCAGATATTTCACGCCTAGTGCGCTTAACGGTACACGCCGATGTGTGTTTTTACCGGTTTGAAGAATTGAGAATTAAGGAAAAAAAATATACGTCTATTATATGTTATGTTCTCTATATACGTAAAACACGATTGTGAACATTTAATAGTCGAATCGTCTACCTTTAGTTGAAGAATGGTATTACAGATATACCACTGTGTTTTTTTCGAATCTATATTATATATTTTGCTCGTCGGGGGCCTCAATAACGTTTTAGTATTATAACGTGTGACGATTTGTTCAAAAAAAATAATAATGATGTTTTAAATGTATAAGTAACGAAAAACGTGACAAAAACAATAAACACCAATATTATATAAATCGGTAAACCTACAGGGTAACAACGGAAAAAACGCATAATAACGTTAGACGCACTAAAAACTTAATAGAGTTTAAATTACCATCGTAACACTGAACACCAAAAATGTAAACTGTCATAACGCCAAACACTATAATATGACATAAAACATTAGAGTTTTTGCGACCCGTAATTTTGTTTCCCGAGTACGAGAAAATCACGTGACAGTAGTAGTGCGCATGCGCAGTATTCCCGGGATGTACTTGCCGTTCTCGTATACCAGAACGAGTGGAGTTTCTCGTAAACGAGAACGACAAACATAATTTATAAACGTCATATAATTTACATATTTTGGGGAGGTTTTTTACTTACAAAATTTTCAAAATGGTCTAATAGGCAATATGCGTATATGTTGAATTATACGTTATTATAATTTATAATATTTTATATATTATTATTAATTATTAATACACTAATATTGTATTTGTTCTATTAATAAATATTTAATTAATTAAAATTAATATAGGTACATTTTGATTTATTGTATCCAATGTTTTTGGTTATTAATTATTTCTTTGCCTCTTATGCATATAAATAATATAATAATAAAATATAATATAGGTACAATAATAAAACCATTAAGTAATATGACTTACATGTGTTATAAATACATAATAAAACTTATTTTCGATATGAATAATTACATATATATATATATATATATATATCCGACCGGCGATCATCGGAAAAGTATATTGTACATAGGTGTACTAAAAGTATATAGGTACAGTCACGCTCGGTACAGCGGGAAAACCGTTTATAGCAACGCTCTGGAGATAATTTGTTTTCCCCATATAGTTGATCTTAAATATCCCGAAAACCAATAAAATATTGTGATAACTGAATATAGTAAAATATAGTGAAATAAGTGTACTAACTCTTGTTCCGTACTTATAATATAGTATCAAAACAACAATATCGCACATCAAGTGAAAACAAAAATCATTTATGCAGTATTTAAATAATAAATAAAAAAAAAATTAATCATAGACAAGTATATTACTAGAACAGGTAGAATGAATAAAACGGTTTACAAACAGTACTAAAATATTATTATAGTAAATTTCGTGATAACAAAATTTAACACATGTTTACATTTGTCATATACGAGTAGCAGAAATTATATTTTAGTGTTTTGGTTCTCGTATACGAGAATCAGTGTACAACAAGTTTCTCGTTCTCATTCTCGTAAAGTTTTACGGGTAACAGAAACTCTCTATTGATAAAGTTAACATTATTTTCCAAGTTTGAACGGCGACGTGGAGATTTCTTATCGCAACAGGCTGTCACGACGCCGGAAAAAACAAAATAATTAAATAAAATACATTTCATTTTATTTTATTTTATACGAGCCCTGTACTATCTGTATAGTATATACTTTTAGTTTCATGGTAAATATCTCGTACCGACCTCTAAACAAGATAAAAAAAATATTATGATTTCACGCAGATACCCACAATTTGGGCATTTTTTATTGGGTGGGAGTTCATATTCTACCCCTCCACGGATCATATATTAGGTTTAAAAATATCTGAAGAATAGGGCTAGTTCCTGTGAATGATATCGGTTCAGATATTATATTTATCAGACGGTTGTATTATTATTATTAGGCATCAAATTTAAATGCATTTACATATATTTTTTTAAGCACTGAATATGAAGCTTTACAAGCTACAAATGGAATTCAAACATACAATACTCTTTAAACAAAATGTTTTTTACGAGGGTGGATAATAACGTTTTTTGGAAAGTTTTTAATTTTTCATGTTTTTTACTTTTTTTTAAAAATATGTGCGTTTTTTATTTAATAAATTACTATACCTACCTATTATTATCAATGTACCAAATTGTTATATTTTTACATGTGTGATTTTTACAAGTACACACGTGATCCTAGAATAGAAACACTCGACATTAAACGATTTTATACCATATACTATATGCATTAAAACCCGAATGTTTTGGATGTTTATATACTATCGTATATTATTTACAAGTTCAAAATTGTAATAGTTCTACCAATACACATTAATTGACACACTATTTATAAAGTATATTATAGTGTGTTTTATTTAGAAAGTAATATACGAAATTATTCTTTGTTTTTTAATGTAAAATTAGAGGTATTGGAATACATATTATTGAGAAAATTGCCCAATTTTAACGTTTTTGATGCATATCCTATAATTAGTATTTTTTGACAATGCACATTTCAAAGTAATTTTTATGCATAAACTGTGGTTCTATATAAACCCAAAGTTGACCGAGTTCAATTTCAAATTTGAAAAATGAATTTTTTCTAAAATTTAAAATAACTATAACTCAGTCGATTTTTGATACCTACTCGATTTAAATAGGACAAATTCGGACTAAATTGAAAAATAATACGGCAAAAATTTAATAAAATTAATCTAACTAATTATTAAAAATTAGGTAATTTTAAATTTAAAAAAAAATTCAAATTTCAAATGGCTGTAATTCGGTCAGTTTTGGATTTTCGGTCATATATAGGTATAGTTTATATATAAAAACCATACTATAAAAAATTTTATCTAACGAATTTTATGTCAAAAAGATGTTGCCATAAAAAAAAACCCAATTCGAGGGTGGACAGTGGACACACTGTATAATATTACCTGTTGCGGTAAACGGAGACGAACACGTGATATTATCATTATTATACGCACATAATCATACATATATAGTGTACATCCTTTTTAAGTCATTGACCGAAATTATAAACGTATACATATTTATAATACTATTATTATTATATTTCTCTACTAACCCTCATGTGCATGTGTGTTTTTTTCTTTTTAAATACAGGAGTTGGAGTGCACACGGCCGTAACAAGTGTTCTCAACAAGTTGTACCGGTTCGTGTTTCAAAAAATCGCTGCAGACTTATACTATTTTTTTTTATTATTATTTTTATATACATTTTATTTCGCCAAAATGTTGGTTTTTTTTGTAAATATCGTGATTATGGATTCTATAATAATATTATTATATCGATAATAATATTATAATATAACCTTACTTATTTTTTATATTTTATATCAATCAAAAGATAGGTGAACCGATTTTCCACCAAAATCGCAATTCCTTTTGTCACCTGTAATCAGAACAGACACTGATAAGCTTTCTTATAATAAATAAATGGACATAAACATTATCGCTGTTCTTAAACTGGTAATTAAAGTGAAGTGAATTACTTTTTTTCAGCAGTAGGTATTATTTATATTGTCCACAATTTTAAATTCTATACATTCATAGAATAATAGTATTTTAATGATAACGCAAAATGATAATTCATCTTGCATGCAGTTATATCAGAGAGTAAAAGGGATAGCCTATTCGTTTCCTTAATATATAATAGCCAACAAAAAAAAAAAAATGTACGGCATATAGAAAATGCGTAGTCAAAAGTAGTCTGGTGATGATTTACAGATTAATGTTACATTATAATAATATGATTGTGACACTGTTTACTATAATAAACACGATAAAATAACATGATAGTATTATCATTTAAATCAATCAAATTACAGACTTTATGAATTGAAAAATCTAAAAACTATTTCAAGACAACGCTATACACTGAGTTACATTTTCAACATAACACACATATTTTAGGCTATACCTGAATTTTTCACCAAAATTCAGAAATGCGTTTTTCACCAATTTTCACACTATGAAATATCGTTCAAATATAATTTTTATTTTTTGCCAATCCTTTGATTTTATATTATGTTAGTTTACAAGCTGGGAATTTAGACGATGGTACAAAAAATATATCAATATAGGTACGAAGATTTATGCTAAACGCTGTGTCGAATATTATAATTATAAAATATATACGTATTATATACTAGGCAATAATAGTTATAATTATTGAAATTAATTTATAAATATGTATTTGTTATAGTTTAAGCGTAAATAAATTTTTGCCATAATTAATTTATATAGAAAATTAGCTATCTTAACTTATTATTTTATATTATAATCATGTATAGGTAGCCCACCTATATATCTTGTTATTTAATTATTATAATTTTGCCACAAATCCCTAATTTCTCGACTTATAAAAATCTAATATTTGCACGGAATATCACATAAAATAATTACGTGAATAATACATTTATTTTATTATTATTATTTTTTTTTTTTTTGCTATTTTGGTGGAAAAAAATAATTGCCGTTTTAGTGGAAAATGCAAGTTTCAGTCCCAGTAACGGCCAGTAACGGCACTTTAATTTGTACATACATATATTATTGTATAATTAAATAATAACGAGTAAATTAACAGTATTTTATACCTTTTTTTTTTTTAAATCGTATACATTAAAACATATTATATAGAAAATTACATGATTTAGTTTATACATCATAATGTAATATTATATGTTACATTAAAAAATATCATCGTGTATAGTATACATATTATCAGACTGAACTAACATAATATTGTAATAGGTACGTTTTACACCTTATATTTTGTATTGTCAATATATTATTATGTAAAAAATATATATATTATGCATATAAAAAGTGATTTTTAAATATTTTATTATTGTTATTATTATATATTAAATATATTGATTACAATAATTATTAAAATTATAATTAGAACTATATAGGTATAGGAATTTAATGCATTTTATGGATTTTTTTTCCTGTAATGCTTAACAAGATGCTTTCCATGCTGCAAATTTGTTTCAGATATACATATTATTAATCTAATAACGAATTTTTTTGGGACACATATTTAACATTTTGACATTTTTTAGGCAAATTTTTGTTTTTTCTAGAATTATAGAAAACAAATGTTATTCAGTTTTAAGATATAAAATTAAAAATTAAGTATAAAATGTTAACAAGTTCTAACCTATGAGCAATGCTAGGCAAGTTAATGATTTTTTTTAACTCAGTTAAGTTAAGTTAATTAGACAAAAGAATAAAAGTTCGAAGTTAATAGTTATTTTATTTAACAATTAAGTTAAAAAAAAAAAAACTTATTAACTTAAATTAAATTTATTTTTTATTTATTAATTTTTTTTTTGGTATGAGTCAATATAACATTTCAGTTATACATGTATAATTAAGTATCTATTTTTTTTTTAGAAATACTGGTATTTTTTAACTTTCAGCATTTTAAAACTTTTAAAAACCATTAACATAATATTATTGAAAATACTAAAATTAATTGATAATAATTATTATTAAAATTTAAAATGAACAACAAATAGGTTCATAAAAATGTTAAATTAGTAAGTACTTACCTAAATATTGTTTATTGATGGGAGATCTAATATATTCTTTAATTTATAATACGGGGAGGTTATTATATGATATATAGATATTCTTGTTTTATTTATATTTTCGAAAAATAAATAATTCTAATAATATTATAATTATTAGTAAAGACAAAAATAACTTTAGTTTTATTCAACCATTTTGATAATAGGCACAACATGAAATCAAAATATAACAATTATTTCAAAATTAACTTGACTGAGTTTTAATTTAAAGAAATTCGTTATTTAAAAGTTAATTACAACCAAAAATAAAATAAATTAATAAGTAAAGTTAACAAAAATCAAATATAAAAGTTAAGTTAAGAGTTAAAATTAACTTAACTTTTTATTAATTTATTAACTTAACTTATTAATTCGTTAATGCCCAGCATTGCATGTAAGTAATATTTTTTTTATTATTTAATCATTTTACCAACAGTAAATATAAATAATTATATAATTGATTTTATAGGTGTATTTTTTAGATTACTTTTATATCATAAATATTTTTTTTATTTAAATATTTTATTTTATTTTATAGTCATCAAAAATATAAATAAAAGGCAGCAAGTAAGAGGTGGAAGTACTTCAAATGTCAAGTAGGATATATTAAAATTTAAATCAATGATAAATCATTTCATTGTATAAAACGATTTTGAGGGAAATTCAATATAATATACATAACTATTACTATATTCAAAAAACAATTTTTAAATGTAAAATAATACATATTATGATTTTAGTAATAGATATATAGTAACCATGAAAACTTTATTTCTTATTTTTTCCATTTATAAAAATGGTCCATTATAAAAGGTAGATTTTCTTTATTTTTAAGAAAACTACCTACTAGAAAGAACAAATTTTATATCAAAAAAGTTTTTTGCTCCAAAACTTCTATTCAACTTCTTCTACCTATGCAAAAAGATGTTTCCAAAAAAAAAAAAATATTAAAAATTAAAAAAATTAAATTAAGTAAACACCATTGTAAAAGCAATAGATTCCTCGTTACACTCAAAATCAAAAATGAAATTATTGTGAATACAGTTTTTGCAGTTTTTAGGTAAGTAATACACTTTTATAATGCCATTTTTTTAAAATAATTTAGAGCATTAAAATCTTTGTCCAAGTGATAATGGGTACCGGATGTTATAAGTTCAAAGTTAATCAAAATGTAATAATTTTCAAAAAATAAAAAAAAAAAGCCGGTCAGTAGGTTGTGGAAGTACTTTGCTCGTCGGGTGTCAGTATTGGTGGTCAGTATTCGCTACTGGGCAGGGTACTTTTGGTGGATGTATTGAATTTGAAAGCAATGATAAATCATTGCATTCAATAAAATGATTCTGAGCGTAGCTTCGGTGTAGTATACATAACTCATATCA
>JAIPRL010000766.1:58575-114169 GCA_025469235.1 Pemphigus obesinymphae | reverse complement strand
TAAAGCGCTGCTGTAACATGCTGAAAAAAAATAACTGATAGTAAAATCTTAAAAAATAAAATTACATTGGTAAAATTATAGCTGATATTTGAAATTAGAATGACATGGAACTTGAGGGTGCTTAAAATAAAATTGGGGGGTGCTTCAGAACCCCCTAGTACCCCCGTAATCGCGCCACTGACAATTTACCATTCCTATACATTATCGTCGAAATTTTGAACTAGGAACGTCCAAAACCATCCCTTCGCCACTCCCCCTACTATTGTATAGGTACCCACATATAACGATGATATTTTATTATTTTTAAATACATTTATGACACATTGAGTTAAATACGTTTCACTACTGCCTGCCTACCTACATTGTACTTCATATATCTACCGATTGTTAATTAGTTATAAAATATTGTATTTAGTGCCAACTTTAAGTACTGGAATATAACGCATGCTGTATAGGTATACACGCCGGCGCCAAAATTAAAACCCATAGAGTATTGCGACGAAGATTTATAAAAAAAAAAATGTATAAAAAATGGACTCGACCTATTTTTTATTTTGTTTAAACAAACGTCTCCACGTCCGGTCTATAATCAGGGCACACGTTGAAGTTTATACGTCTAGATTTCCGACGTATCTTCATACCTATCTATATATAATATATTTTATGCACATAAATTCATTATACATAATATTATATAGTTATCATGTGTGCACATATAGTGGAAACATTAAATTATTCATTGTAAATTTGTTCGATGTATGATATGATATATGATATTCTAGTTATTTTGTATTTGGAAAGTAGCGAACAATGTGTTGGTTTAATATAATGATCATTTTTTTTCTGTTTTTTTTTTATATGTACATGTAAGATAGAACTGCAGAAGGAATTAAATAAGAGTTTTTGGGCAAAGAGCTTTCTGATGATAAAAAAAGCCATTCTAGTTGGAAAATGTCGGAAAAGGAAATCGTACGGGAATAAAATATGCTGTATCCAATATTTGTTTTTCAATTGATTAACACTACCAACTTTTACCAATAATAGTTATGTATTTTCTTTGGTTTTTTTTTTTTTTTTTGTGATCAAATCAATGTGTTTAAGTTCAAAAATGACTAGTATAGTACTTATATATTATGTGAATACTATACTATATAGTATATAGTGTATATATCTAGTATATAGTTATACCTGTAGGTAGTCTGTATAAGAATAAATAGTTAGTAGGTACCTACTAAGAAACATGCACACTCTTATAATAATTAATAACTCGACGATTTTTTTTTTAACTCGAGTCGATTCAACCGTCTGAAATTCATAACAAAATACGAAGAAAAATAATGTTTGGTCAATATTTGTGTTTTGTGCTTACTATATTTTTAAAAACAAAAGTTGTATTGTTCACAACATGCACAAAACGGTTTATACAAACATATTATGACTAACAAAACAAACAGTATTGAAATAGAACGAATTCGTACTGAATAATTGAGCGTATCCTGCACTTTACGTAAATACCTACACATTATAATACACGCATCAGGAGACAACATATTATGTAGGATAATTGAGGTCTTTAAAGGAAGATGTGTCTCAAATAAGTACACTTCATAAGACCTATCGCGAAAACACAATTGTATGATTATAAAATTATTACTTTCAACAAAGTATATTAGAAGGTGTGACAGGACTACATTTCACAATTATGTATTTATAACATATTATATTGTTCTATTCAGTATAATATATAAAAAAAAAAAAAAAAAAAAAACTATATATAGGTAGGTAGTGAGAACCTTTTGCACTCGGCTATAATTGTAATTTTAAGAAAAAAAAGTTCGTGTACTTATAATAGTTAAAGTAAAAGTTTTTAACTGATGCTATTGACTTTTTAAAACGTTTTAATGTTTTAAAAAACATCTTGCTTACCGATGTTATTTGGTTAACGGCATATAAACAGTAGACACCAATATCTTTTTTTACGGTAGATATAAGAAAGATGGATATTTATAGATATTTATAGTTCCACCTTGGGTACCTGTTGATTTTAACAATAAAAACATACTTACTATTGTGTACCATACCTACTCACTAGATATTGATAAATAAAAAAGTATTCACAGTAGGTACCTATGTCATCAGGAGTGGGCGTTGTTCCCAGCCTGATTGTTGAATTTTTGAAAACTATAAATAATCTTTTTCGTACTGATTACTGGATATTTTTAATGCTCGACTATCTATATAGTCAATTTTCTGATAACCAACAATATTTATGTACGAAAATATATGACAAAAATACAGGTATGTATACGGTGTGATATGTAAATATTGAAGAAATATATTTTACGAATATTTGATTTTTTTATGACCAATTACTTTATATAATTACTATATTTGCAATATTTATTAAATTTACTTTTATAATATATATTTTAAATTGTTCTACTATATTAATTATTTAACGCTCATTATTGCGAATTGTATAATAGTATACCTACCTATGTATTTAACTGTTATACAGTTTAAAAATAATAATTAGTGTGCATAATAATAATGTATACCTATTACCTATACGTAATATATGTACCTATAATATTATGGACCTAATATTTTCTTAGCAATTAATAGTTTGAGAATTTAATATTAATCAATGTTAATTTATTGTTAATACCATTTATAGGTTACAAAAATAAGAATTTTGTTATAATAACATATATAGAAGAAATAACCTAACCTAACATCTAGGCTCTATTTTTATTGGAAACTGTTTTTTTATGGAACTGTTAAAATTTATCCCTTCCCCTTCGTCTAATAAAACTACTGCCTAAATTGGCTAGGTACTGATATTGCTGTGTTCGAAAGTTCATGTATTATTATGCTTGTACCTATTATTTTTATTTACTTAATAGCTCGATACATTAATTTATAGATAAGTAAATAAGTTACAAAATTAAAAATATATAGGCCTAGCCTATACCTACGACCTACGTATGCGGAACTGAAATATTATAGAATTTCGTTTCCCATATTTTGTCATTTTTGACCAAAACCCTAATACATACTTAAAATTATAGGTATAATAAACATATTTTTAAATAAAAAACACTATATTCGATGAATAAATAATATATATATATATATATTTATAGAAAGGTATATATGCAAAAAAACAAACTACATATTTTAAGAATGTGTTTTTTTTTTTTTTTAATAAAATGATTCTATTGCAATGTGTGAACGAATAAGGAATAAATACGTTAATTTGTAAACAATAATTATAAAAAATTATTATTGTTTTTTTTTAATTTTGAAGGACGTAATAGCTACAGAACAATAATGATGACATAATAATACATGAACACATACTGATACTTTTTAGTGTATTAGTAGATAGGTATATGAACTTCCTTGGTAAAAAGTAATATTAGGTACTTATAGGTATCTGTTTACATTATGAATGTTTATGAAATGTATTGACTATTATTGTGTACCTATATGTTATAAGGTCAATGTTGGCAAATTAACCATTATTTTCAACTTGTTAAATTAAGTTAATATAGAAAAACAAGTCAATTTAGAAGTTAAAATAGTAAAATTGAATTTTTTTTGTTAACTTTGTTAAGTTTGAAATCTTTTGGGTACCTATCATAAAAAACGCAAATTAAGTTCCTAATAATTTAATTTAATGAGTGTTTTTTTACAAAATAATATTTTAATGTTGTGATTTTATTTCTTTTAAATTACCTATCAGTAAACGTATTTATATACAATTATGAATACATTTAAATTTGTATTTGCTGTTAGACCAATTTTAATTTAATTTATATATTGTATTTATATTTAAAAGGCCACTGAATTTGCCATCTTCGTGTGACAAAATCGAAAATGAACGCTACTTAAATTGAGAATTCTGGTGGTTAAATTTAGAATTGAAATATTTAGGTATCAAATCGAACTATGAAGTTTAAGAGCAAATCCGAACTTGAACTGAACTTTTAGTTTGTCGAACTCAAACCGAACTTTTAGTTTTGATGTCGAATCCGAACTAGAACCAAACTTCGAAATTAAATAAGCAAAAAAAAGACATAAACTTTTCTCAACGAACCTATACACTTTTACGATAAAATACTTCCTTAAAAACGTAAATAAGCAAAAAAAAAAAGGTCATC
Organism: Pemphigus obesinymphae; assembly: GCA_025469235.1. Lineage (NCBI taxonomy): Eukaryota > Metazoa > Arthropoda > Insecta > Hemiptera > Aphididae > Pemphigus > Pemphigus obesinymphae. The sequence goes on along the minus strand of JAIPRL010000766.1, from coordinate 110,003 downwards.
ATATATGTTTTCGACCACATCCTATATATGCGTTTATGACAAAGGCCGTTAGATGAATTTTGTGCGGCGAATTCAAAATCATTCCAAAAATATTCGAATTCAAACTTCTACATAAGTTCGAACTCTTTAATCAATTTCGGTTTGATTCAAATGTTCACTTAAGTTCGAGTTCGACGAGATATTGGGTGAAGAAATATTTACTAAATTTGTACCTACCTACAGGCAAAAGGCTTATGAAAAACAGGGAACGCCAGACGACGGACGAGAAAATATCACGGCGTCGGCAATTGTAGCAGAGGGTTATTGCCATTGGTTGCCCACATATTATAATTTGTGATATAATATAACTGCGATCGTGTTATACAGCTGGCTCAATCAAGTCACCACGTCTTGGCTATAAATTGACAGAAGTTAACGTTATTATCTTTACGAAAAGAAAAACTATATGTAATAGATACCCAGTGGCGTCATTTGGGGGGGGGGCAGGATGGGGCATTTGCCCCACCCTAAGATTTATGTGGGGCCGACTAATTTTTGCGGGTCCGATTGATTTTTTAAGGGGGACCGGCAAGGGTATATCGCGAAGAATGTGAAGAGCTTTTTTTTTTTTTTTGCTAAAGGGCTCTGGTCAAAATTTTGCCCCCGCCCCTAGTAAAACCTGAAATGACGCCACTGTAGATACCTATATATAAGGGGAAAAAATGAGAGTACATATTATTTTAGCATAACTAAAAATAGTGTAAATGAGCAATTATTTCTATTTATCGCCAAAAAATTAGCTACCTATAGCTATACCCCGTCGAAAATCTTATTTTTATATTTGAGCTTTTTCGCGACGTTTGTGAGGTTATAGCGCTCCGAAAAATGGTCATCTCACTTTTTTCAAGTGAACGTTATTAATGGGAGCGTTGTAAGAACCTACTTAAAAAAAAAAAAATAATAATGTTTTTCTTGTAAATACATCAAGACGGTATAGGTATGTAGTGTACTACAACATTATAGGTACTATAGTATTATAATTATATTTGTGGATAAAATATAAACAAATTATGTATATAATAATAAATTATTACATGTATGATGCGAAAAACGTTTTTTTGAATTTAAAAAATTTTAATTTTGGGAAAAAATGCAAAAAATTTTTGGTGCGAGGGCGGATTGGTACGGGAAGCTCAGACGTTGATTACCGAACTCCGGTTCCGGCTCGTAGCGGTGTACACACCTACCGGGCCACCAAGCGCGAGACCGCACCCAGTGCCGTGTAGGTACCGGACCATTGGAGACAGTGTTCTTTTGGTACAAATCCTCACCGGCGGGTAAGCGGTGAGGATACACTACTATGGTTCGAAACAAGCCGTACGGCTAATGTGACGCTGGCCCCCCGATAGCGCCCTCGCATCGATCTGTAATCGTTTACTAATATTTAAGCTTCTCAGATATTTGCAAATGATCCCAAGTGAGCTTTAAGCGTTTACGCTGTTACCGCTCGAATCGCGCCATCTAGCGGTTCCGAAACGCAACGTGTTTGCTAGAGTTCGCACGGGGCCGTCGGAGTTCGGAACGCTCGAACGACGCACGACACGCAAAAATTAAAAGAAAATAAAAACCCGTACTTATTTCCAAGAGAAAAATTTACGGTTTACCGTATATTTGTTCTAAAAATAAATTGAATTAGGTACGACTGAAGGGAACGAAAATTTTCAACTGTACCTACCTAATAATATTAGTCCCCCTGCGACTGATGCTGCCGTTGCTGCTGCGGTGGTTTCATTCACGGTACGTTTTATTTTTATTCTCCCTAACCTTCCCTCACGACCAATGCTCGAATTGGAAATATAGTACGTGTGTACTATTGGGCTTTTAAAAAATGAGCGTTTTCCCAAACTATTTAATTTGTACACTGTAAGATGTAATTATAAGGGGGCTCTCAAAATATTGAAAAAAATATTCAAGGAGTTCCGTCCCCCATCATCCCCTCAATCACTACCAAAATTCTGCACTTCCGCTTAACTCGATTTCCCGTATCCTCTTCACTTGCAACGCTCATCTCTTTTTCCGTATTTCTATATTCGAATTTTCTTCAACATCTATTCCTTTTAGGCGTGTCTGCAAAGGGGTGGGCCCGGGTCCACTCAAATTTTGACCCAAAACCCACAATCGGAAATATTTTAAGATACATTTATTGATAAATATACATTTTTATTCATACTTTTTAAAATAATTATTCATTTTCAGATAATTTGACAAGAGTTGATAAAATATTGTGAATTTTAACTATACAGAGTAAGTGTATCAAAAGCAAATTTTCATGTAAATAATATAAAACTATTAGGAGTTGCATATTTTATATAAGCTAGTTCCGTACTGTATTATTTTCGAGTTGTGTGTGGTTTATCTAATTATCTATTACAGTTTGATTCATCGATTGGGTATTAGTTCTATTTTCAAATATTTTTAGAAGATTAAAGTTAGAAAGGTCTAAACGGTTTTTTAAGTTTATCTTTCATCTCAAGACTTAATTCATTTTGATCATTCAATTGTTTAATTTAATCAGATAAATGAATAATACGCAAATGATATATTAAATATCCAAAAATAAAACAAGGACTGTCGTACAAAAAAACGTCAAAATAATAACAATAAAAATAGGTACTACACAAAAAAAACGCGTTTTTCTGCGAATTTATTTAGGAATTTGCATCAATCGGCAATCATTATCACCAAAGATCAATATCATTTCCAGTGTAAATGTGTAAAAATATGTAACTGTAACAAGTAGGTACTTGTAATAAATACGTAGGTAATAATCGTTTTTCAAGATAAGAATTATTATAAACAATGATAACATAATATATTCTCACGGTCGTTATTTTTTCAGTAAGATTTCCTGAGAAAATATATATAATGCTGATCTCGAAAAAAATGTTTATAATATATGTACAAAATATAGGTTATAACTTTCATTGAAATGATTGCAAACGCGTTCATTTCAATCGACAACTGGTTCACGGTTGTTGTATTTAAAAATTAAAACAACCAGAAATTGTTATGAATCTGAAAATAATATTACACCGAAATTCGCTCATAATCGTTTTTAAAGTCAAAAGTGCATTAATCCGATTCATCTTTGTATTCGTGCAATCTAATAGGTAATAATATTTATAGTCCATTAGCGCCCCTGGGTAGGTATATAGGTATAATATTGAAGGGTTTTCATGAAAAACGTACTATTGCCCAAAAACAAATTTTCAGGAAATGCGATTGAAGTAAAATTAGAAATGACACGTTTTGAAAAAAAATATGGAAATAGTTCGTTTTGCGAAAAAAGATGTGTATTATATGAGTTAATTACGGATCACGTTTTGAAGGGAAATGGTTTTAGCGCGAAAAAAATATAGGTAGCTGGAAATAGTAAGTCAGTAAGTATACGGCTATACGTTTTGAAAAAAAATGGAATATTTCAAATGAATTTTAGGCTTGGAAATAGTATACGTTTATAGAAAAAAAAAATGATATTCTCCAGTGGCGAACGCAGGACAAACATTTTGGGGGTGTTTTCTGAAAATGTTGTAATTTTATATTTGTATAAATGAATATATATATATAGAATCAAACTATATATTATTTATTTCGCAGGTATTTGTATTTTATAGATAGATGTTATGATAAATAATAATTGTATAAATTGCTAAGACTGACAAAATAATTGTCAACATTTTAAAATGTACTTTTATTACTATATATCTACCTGGCTATCTATAGGTAATAGGTATTTGTATATTTGAATGTTATATTTAGGTATAGAAATTCATGTAGGGGCTTATTATAAATTAAGTAGAATATATTAAATTATGTATGCATACTTATAAGTAGTCATACCTATTTTAAATTAAATAACACATTCTATTTAAAATGATAATATATAGGTGAGATTAGGTATATTATATTATTATATAAGGGACAGAAATTTGATTATGATTGTTGCATATATATATATATATATATATATATATATATACATGTTATTTTTTATTACTTTTTTTTGCATTTGACTTTTGAGTAATTTTAAAATGAATTTTTGCTATTCCATAATTTTATAACAATATAATAAATACCCACCAAAAAAACCTTAATTGAAAATTAATTTCATTAAGATTTTTTTAATATTAAGAATTTGAAAATTAAGATTATAAATATTATTATATTGACTATAAGCTCTAGGTATACCATATTATTATATCTGTGATTATTGAAAATGATTTATTTTTAAAATTACAACAAGTACAATGAAAAATACCTAGTTATCATTATTTTGTTATATTATGTATAAAATCCAAACTAAAACAATATTTGTCTTTTTTTTTTCTAGGGATTTTTTTTTTTTGGCTTTTTTTTCCTAGATTTGTAAATAGTACCTATTCGTTCTTTCCAACGTACAGTTTATTAGGTACCATTTTACGATTAACATAACATATTACAATCATTGTGTACGTGTTATTGAAAAAGCGGTTGTTCTGAACGTCCTCCACAGGCCGGCCCCGGTGATGCGCGCGCGAGTGTGTTCTATTTTTGGGCGCGCAAAGACGTGTACGTCGACAGATGTTCCGTTTCCGCGTCGGTACAATACTCGAGCGGCGGCGGCCAATATTCACGTAATCGCGCGTGCGCCATATACAATAATAGACGGCGCGCGCCGTGGCCGTGTGTACCGTGTGTGTGTGCGTGTGTGTGTGTGTTTGGCCGTGGCGGGATGGAGTGGGGCCGCACCGATGTCCCGTCTTCACTTGATAATGCACATCGGCGCCGCCGCGTTTTTCCGCATAATCACACGGTCGTTTCGGTGCGGCCGAGATCCGGTCCTACGGTGTGGAGGGGTACAGGGACGTCACCGTCGTCGTCGTCGCCGCCGCCGTAATTCGTAATCGTCACTCGCGTCCGCCTGTCGTCATCGCACGACGCCAATCGCGCCCGTTAACGTGCGCTGCCGTCGACTGTTCCGCCGATCGCCACCGCGAAAACCACGGTGGATTCCTGATCAATTCGTCATCGTTCCCGCGGTCCAGCCCGTCCGCACACATCGTCCATTCCGACGTCCGGAACGCGCGCTTGTTCCGTCCGTTCGCCATCGCTCGCCCGCAAAGCGACAGCGTCGACGCGTCCGCCTGTCGCGCTTACCGTCCGGACAGTACGCCAGTGACGGTCACCACGTTCCCGTCGCGTACACGGTGAGTACCTGTCTACTTTTACCCGGGACCTGTTCCGCACTCGACGGACGAACAGGCGAATACCGTCGGTCTTATCATTTTTGTCTTCTTTGCAATAGTCACTTAATAGTCCACCCCGGGACAAAAGCTAAACTTTTTTGTTCGTCCGATACGGTGTCTATAAGTCACATCTGTTTACGTCCACTGTGTTTTCAATTTTACAGATGGCGACCCTTTCGTTGAGAATATCCATAGTCGAGCGAGATGTCACGAAAACGATGCAATTCGACCCGACCATATCAGTATACAACGCTTGCCGACTTATACGAGAAAAAATATCGGAGGCAAATTTAGATCAACGTAAGTGTACAGCTAAGTGTACCGCACTGTGATGGTTTTACAAGTTTCTTGACAAAAACAACACTACTAATTTAACACAAAGTTAACTGAGTACTACTTTTTTCTGCGATCATCTACACTATTGTAGAGATTAGTATTTAATGATTTAATGTTAATAGTTTGTTAATGATTAACATTAGTTTCATAGAATTATACTACATTGTACTAATATTGTCGGTACCTATTTTATTTTTTTAGAATTTTATTTGAAAGTCTATTTTATTGAGGGCAATTCTGTAGGGAGTATTAGGAGGTTAGGTTAGTATTAGTTTCAATAATTTATCAAATTTGGAAAGGAAAATAGATTCTTGACAATGATATACATAGGTACCTATCTATTTATTATTTCTGTAAAATATTGTCCAACAAATAAATTGCTTTAATTTCTTTGTTAGACAAAAATTATATGTAATTTTCTACACAATTTTCTCATTTTCAAATTTAGTAATAGTCTGATTTATACTCTTATTTTAACCTAGTATCCTATAATTATTAATTTTTTGCATAGTGTAATTTTTACATATAGCCTATTAAATAGATTAATAGAGTCAGCAAATGCAGGTATCTTGTCCTTTTAATATTCATTTTATATATCACCTACCTACCTATCCCTAGAATTTCACAAACAAAATAGATACACCTACCTACTTCATAAATAATTGAATAATAATAATTACATTTGAACTATGTATCTATTAATTTCATTGAAATTTCTTACTACCTACCTATAAATAATAAAAATATTGTCTGTTAAATAAGTTTTTGTAACTATGAACTGAAAACTAGTTGATACTTTTGATAATTTTTACTTGCAAAGTGTATAAAAATCCAAATTATGTTCTTTATTTTGTTTTAAGTGACATCTATGTTTTAGTTTCTACATTTTACTTTATTATAGAGAGGGGTGGTTACTTTATTTGTAGTTTTTATTTACGTACTTATTTGTATTTTTTAAAATCTTATTTTTACACTGAAGTAATGTTTTATATAATAATAATGTGGTAGGTACTAATTTATGCTATTTTCCTGTTCTTCCGGCCTATCTAAATTTTAAATAGTAAGGCACTTTAATGTAATCTCCAACTATGTAATTTTTTAATAGTTACTTATAAACATAGATACAATTAATTTGTTAATATATACCTAATTAATATCTAGTACCCATCTACCTATGATCTATGCTACTTATGCAGGAGATTCTACTTATTTATTAATATTGCATAATAGGTATGTGAAATGTTAAATAATAATGTACCTATTATATATTTAGTATATTTACTAATGTGTTTTACACATCTAAATAATTATATGCAATGCCTGTGTAAAAAAATAATACACATTAGCTTATACAGTGCATTTACATCGAGATTTACATCTAATCTCCTTTTATATTATATTTTGTAATAAATAAAATATTTAAGTAGGTAGGTATAATATGTTATTTATTTTTGTATTATTTTAGCAAAAGATTATGGATTGTTTCTCGCAGACGAAGATATAAAAAAAGGAGTTTGGTTAGAACCTGGACGTAATTTAGAATATTATATCCTGAGAAATGGGGTAAGTTATATTTTCATTTTTATTACATTTTACATTAGATTCCATAAATCAATTTTTAGATTGAAATATTTTTTATTAAATTGTAGGTATATACCAAGTATTATTTCACCCACAATAGGTAGATATAATTAATTAATAAATTAATTAATAATAGGTGCTAATTAATAATAGGGTTAATAAATGAATATTAGTAGCAAATGTTTTCTTAAAGATCTAATATTTAATAATTAGGGTTTAGAAATATTTATACACCGCTTATATTTCCAAAACTAATACAATTATAGTGTACATTTTGAAGTTAAAATTTGTTCGCGTAAGGGGATTAAATGTTAAATATTATTGGTACTAAAATAAACCTTGTTATTTTTAAAAATATAGAAACAAATTAGAAATTAATTACCTACCTATATTATGTTTAGTTAAATGTTAATTTTTTTTAAAGTATTTTCTTATTTATCACCTTATAAATACCTTATACACCCTAGATATTAAATTGTACTTTTTACATTATGGGTAAATTAAATTTTTCGTAAATAATTTTTATGTTAATAAATAGAAAAATAAATTCAAGCTATCTTGAATTAGGTACATATTTTATATGAAGATAAAAATAATATTTGAAATATGTAACATGCATAACAGGAAAAACTGTTTTTTGCACATATTCATTTTATAAGATAACATTATATCATTATAAGGTACTGGTCAACAAGGTTGGGCAAGTTATTTTTTTAAACTAGTTTTAGTTAGTTGAAAATAAATAATTTAATTTAAGTTATTAGTAAAAGTTAATATTGTTATTTCATTAGATATTTTATTCAGAAATTATTTCTTGAAATTTTATAATGGGATTTGTTTTTAACTGTTAGTATACCTATTCTATGAATAGTAATGATAAAAAATCATGTTGTATAATGCTTGCCAATAAGGACACTTCTTTTTATTTTTTTTTGTATTATAATCATGTTTTCGTTTTTTTATTTTATATTTTATACCTATGCATGTTAATTGTAAATATATACTCTTATATTGTACTTGGCATCTGCCTGTTATGAATAGTAATAAATAAATAACACATTTTAAGATTAATTTGTAGGTCATGGATTAAAATATTATTATTTTAATCAAACCATAAAAAAAAAAAAATACAAAAATGTAAAAAAAAAAAAATTAGGTACCTATATAAAATAATTTTTTTTTAAATACCTAATAATTAGAATATAATAATTTGTTAAGTTTAAATTACATTGTTGTATGTTGATAATTTTATTGTTATGATGATATATAATTGATATTGTTCTAAATGAAAATTTAACAATTAAAAAATACATTTTAAAGTAATCTAAAAATAGGTTTTATACCTGTACCACTTTTTATTGTTGTGTAATCACAACATTTGTTTAAAAACTATGTGTGGCTTTCTAATCTGAATGATTACACTAAATATAATATGAGAACTTAAACTAAGATCGAGCATAGAGTTTACTTTATGCTCAATAAGTATCTATATTTAAACATATACAATTTGTGATTAAAAAATGTCGAATTTTCAAATTTAAAAATTTGAAAAATTAATTTAACTAAAAAACTATATTCGTCCATAATAAATATTCTCATCTATCATATTTTGTTTAAATTTTGAATCTATGATAACTAGGAGAAAAGTTGTATTTAGAAATTGAGAACGTATTTTAATGTAGTTAAACCGCATGTATACTGTATATACTTCCGGCATGTTAAGAATGTACACTTATTTTGGATGAAAACTCGTCTGCCATGCTCAAGTATTATATAATGTCACCCCAAATACCACGGTATACACCGAATTGTGGTGCTAGTGTCTGTTCATATTCTTATACCATAACGTAAGATAGGGCAGCTTGTTTACACGACTGCCGGCGGTGGTGCTTGGTGTTCTACGCCGACAGTTTACGATCGGTATGAGCCGAACTAAATTTTTAGGGCCGCAGTATGTTAATTTGTCTCCCTTGCATGTTTCTTCAGTATGTGAATACTTATTTTACCGTTTTATATCATACTAAAAACAGTATTCAATATGTTATGTATATATGAATTGTAAAACAACAGAAATAATAAATAACATAGGTAGGTACATAGAATCTTGGATTAAGCTTGTTAATTGTTACTTTTTGAAAACACGTTTACTTTATGATAAACTAATGAAAACTAAACTAATGAAATTAATGACATTCAAATTTCTTATAATTTAAATACTAAAATATTACCTAATAATTAGGTATAATTACTAATAATTCATCAGTAGTAGGTATATTGGTTGTTTTGATGTTATTATTATCAATTATATTTGTTTTGATAATAAAATTGATAATGGCCGTGCCTTATTTGCGTCATCACTTGAACATAGTGTATACAAATAGAATAAATATTGATGCTCTGTATGCCAGAGTGGCGGTGTTTGACTATGGTGAGGTTACGGGGTGGAAACCGTTCATAGCCTGCGCGATGGGGTATACTCTTAATGTGCCTGAAGTAAAGCTTTTTAGCGGTTTTGTTTAGATAACTTTTATAACATTTAAGAAAAGTATATATCCAACAATTTAAATATATTTTAAAAGTAGTTTAAAAATAGTCTTATGTCAATGCAATTTTAGATTTTTGTTTGATCATAATATTTGTTAAAAGAACATAGTTTACATATATTTATCTCATTTTTATCAACTTGAAAATATTATAGAAAGATAAAATTAATTGCTAGTTAACAACATTATCTAGTGCCCTAACTGACTGTTTTTTGATATATTGATTTTTTTAAGATTAATAATTATTTAAAAATTCAACATTTTTTATAAAATATGTAAAAATGTAAAAAATGTGCATACTGAAAATTGGTCAAATGGGACGCTAGATAATATTTTTAGTTATTATTATTTTTTATTTTGTATTTCTAATGTAAGTTAATAAAAATGAGAATTGATAATATGAGTATTTCATTTAAAATTTGTAGGTGAGACATCCTCTTATAACATTATTAATTATCAATTAATTAGTGATAAGTGTTTACTGATATTCTGATTTGTAATACTTGGTAATATTAGATGTATAATTTTCATATACTAATAACACATAAGTAGATAGTATACTCTCATGTTTTCTAGTTTAATTAAATGTGTACAACATATGTATTTTAAATACAGGCTGAATACAGGCTATTTTTACTAGGATATGTAGGTACATTCCTCTTTATTTTAATCAATTGGTAAATACATAGATTCCAATATTAGGTACCCATTTGGAAAATAAGCTTTAAATTTATTTATATATGTTATAATGCTACAGGAAAATTAAAACTTTAATTTGTTTTGGAAATTGTAAACCTTATGGCATTACCAATAAAACTTATAAAATTGTACTTTACTATAGTGTTTAAAAAATATATAAATGTGTGCATAATATTTTTCCTAAACTATTTTTAAAACAACATTAATATATAAAATTTAAATTAGTTTCAGTGAATTTTAGTATCATATGGTTCTAATACTAGTTAAATAGTTTATTAAATTAGCAGTATTTATTATCATGTAGTACTTAATTGAATAGACAATATATTTATTTCATTAATTCGGCAATTGTATGTGTGGGGTATAACATAAAATATACGCTATTGACTATTATTTTTAGACAAGTGATATATATTCTATTTTTGCTCTATATTTTTACTATCATAACTTGTCTCATAATACAATAGGTATATTCATTTTTATACTATAATTGGTTGGATATAATAAATTAATATGTTTAATTTACAGCCAAACTAAATACATATTATTTTAATAGATAACAGATAACAGTAAAAAAAATAAAATATACATTAGGTATTATATAGTCCATCCAACTATAGTTTGCATAATATTATTTGTTACTTTTTAAGTATTGGTAATTTTATTGACTACCTTCTTTTATAATTTATTTTTATTTTTATCAGCAATAATTATGTTATAATATTATTATAAAATAATAAAATAATAGTATAATATTGTATATATAATTGTATTTTTGCTTTTCTTTATTTAATTACTTACATATATATTTATATTTTATATATTACTTTTAGAATGTTTAGCAAATGTAAATATAAACTTAATTATAGGATATTCTTAATTTATTCAGTTTCTTGATTTTAATTTGTTTATACAGTACCTGTTAATTTCGATGTTTCTCTTGTCGACAATATATTAGATAGTATCAACTATCAATATTGATCAATATCAATCATGATATTTGTATAGTGGAGGTATTTGATGCATTAACTATGTTAAAATGTGACTTCATACCTGGCCCTGATTTTATTGAATAAATGTAAATGTTCTTTCACAAAACCTATTCACTATTTGTTTTCTTTTTCTTTAAAATCTGATGTATTCGATATATATGTATTCATATCTATCTGATTCTTAGAAAATCAGTTACGTCTCTCCTATTTGGAAGGCTAGTGATAAATCCGAAATACAAAATATGTAGTATATAATTTAATTATTTTTGCAAATGAAAAACACAGAAATAATATATAGCAAACATAATAGGTGCATAAAATTTTTTTAATGTTTATTAGAGAAAAAAAAAGTTACACTAGTATATATTAAATATATACATATTTTAAATTTTTAGTGATTAAATAACATATTTTTACATCCATGTATGCAGAAAAATCCATTTCAATTAAGAATATGTACTAACATTTGGAATATGCAAAAATATGCATTATAAATTTTTTTTCATTTTATCGTTCATGTAATAATTTATGAAATTCAAAGACTGTATGTATTTGATGTAGAAAATAGCATCATGCATTTTATGAAAAATTTGGTCTTTAATTATTACATATGTTATGTAGGTATTGTAAAATAATAGTGTCTTTAAAATTATAAAAATTATGATTTTTACAAATTTTAGGATTTACTAGAATATCGAAAAAAGATGAGAACATTAAAAGTACATATGCTTGATGGAACATTGAAAACCCTTCTTGTTGATGATAGCCAACCAGTAGCAAATTTAATGGTTGTTATTTGCACCAAAATTGGTATGTGTTAAAAAATATATTTACATATAAAGAAAGATCTGAAATCTAATATTAAAAAATAACACTAAAAAGTGTGTTTTTCCTAACTTGGTTATTATTTATATATTGATGTACTTTTAGGAATCACAAACCATGATGAATACAGTCTTGTGAGAGAAGCCCCAGAAGAAGAATTTGAAAACAAAGCTAATTTTGGTACTTTGACATTAAAAAGAAAAAAAGAAGACAGAGAACGTGAAAAGGATGCTAAAATGGAACAGTTACGAAAAAAATTAAAAACTGACGATGAAGGTAATTAATTAATTAATATAATTTTAACAATTAAAAATAAAATTTTAAAACCATAGGGGTCATAGGTATATTCAGTAAGTTAATATTTAGTATTCAGTTTAATATCCAAATAAAAATTGAAAATGATGATATATTTTATACTAATGAATTAAAAATAATTAACCAAAGATAAATCATTGCTTTCGAAAAACGATTACGATTCTGACTGAAATTTGGTAATATATCTAATAATATATAAATATAAATAATATTTATATAATAATAATATATAAACTAAACATAACATTTTTATTTGTTATTTTCTTATTTATGAAAATTTTCTGTTATAAAAGTTAGCAGTTTTCTTTTATATTTAAGAAAACTACTTGAAAAATTGACTTTTTTTAAATTCCAATACATTAATTTTCTTTTAAAGAAGATTTCAAAACTCGCATTTGATTTCTACCTGGAATTTTTTTATACATTTTACTTAGAAGTTTTTATATTTACGATAATTAAGCTGAATATTTAGGACATTTTTAAATCCTAATGTATCATAAATAGTTTCATAAAAAAAATTATATTGATACAGAACCATATGTAAATTATTTTTCTATTATACATTTTTTTTTTAAATTTTCTTTATAGAAAATCTCTTTAAAAACTGAGTATATAGCTTCTTCTTAAAATAAATTATGTTATAAAACAAATTGGTTTGTGGAATCAATTTTGTCTAGAATTTATGTGTAACGTTAAGAATATGGCTAATGATATTAGATAACTATGGTAATGTTTTATAATCATAATTCATAATAATATTAATAGGTATATAATCAAATAATATTAACCTTATAAAATTAATTACAAAAAAATAATATAATTATAATTATTAACAATCACAAAAAAATAACAATTATAATTTAATAACACCAATATTTTTATCAGGTTTATGCTTAATATAATTTTTTTTTATTGGTTTTTATAATAATTCATTCAATTTAATTAGAAATTACCAAAACCATTTTCATGGGTTTCTGGGAAGAATGGGGGGGGGGGGAGTTGTTGCCCTCTTATGACTCCTATAATAACCTCTGATTAATTTTTATTATTATTAACAATATTTAATAGTTGATTGTAATGAGTAACAATCACTGTATTTTGAAATACTTATTTTCAATGTATTTAAAAATATTAAAATTAATATTATTATTTCAGTGAACTGGGTTGATCCATCTAAAACATTAAGAGAACAAGGCATTGATGAGGGTGAACCTGTTTTATTAAGAAGAAAATTTTTCTTTTCTGATGGAAATATTGATTCTCATGACCCAGTCCAATTAAATTTATTATATGTTCAGGTAATTGATATTGCAGTGGATTGTGATTATATAATAGTAGAAGAACTAAACATTACTTATTTTATTTATTTTGTTTTGCATTTGTGTAGGCAAGAGATGCAATTTTAGATGGAACACATCCAGTTACAGAAGAACTTGCTCTACAATTAGCTGGTATTCAAACACATATTCAATTTGGAAATTATTGTGAAACTAAACATCGTCCTCCATTTTTAGAGTAATATTTATATTAACTATATTTTTATTAAATTTATATGAAACAATAAATTTTTAGCCTAAAGGAATTCTTACCTCAATCATACACAAAAGTAAAAGGTATAGAGAAAAAAATATTTTCGGAACACAAAAATCACGTTGGTTTATCTGAATTAGATGCTAAAGTTCTTTATACAAAAACTGCTCGATCATTACCCACTTACGGTGTAACATTTTTCTTAGTTAAAGTGAGTTGTAAATCTATTTTTATATTTTTTCAGTAATTGTATGTAATTGTGTATTTTTAAAATTGTAATTATTTTTAAGGAAAAAATGAAGGGAAAAAATAAATTAGTTCCTCGTCTTTTGGGTGTTACAAAGGATTCAGTCTTACGTTTAGATGAAAGGACCAAAGAGATATTAAAAACTTGGCCTTTGACAACAGTGAGACGATGGGGAGCTTCTCCAAATACATTTACTTTAGACTTTGGTGATTATTCAGATCAGTATTATTCAGTACAAACTACTGAAGCTGAACAAATACTTCAACTCATTTCTGGTTATATCGACATTATTCTGAAAAAAGTAAATAAATTATAAATTTTATGTCGAAAAATATTAATTATTTTATGTTTTTTACAGAAAAAGTCTAAAGATCATTTTGGTATCGAAGGTGATGAAGGTTCAACTATGGTGGAAGATAGTATTTCACCACTAAAGTAAATTTTAAGATAATTATTTATTGTTTACACAATTAAACAATTTTTTCATTGATAAAATTGAAAACAATTATTAATGTACATATTAATACTTATCTATTGTTATTTTATTACATTGTTGATATATCTAATAAGAATTTATCATGTCATATAATTATAAAATTGTATTATTGTATTAGGGCGACTATTTTGCAACACGAGAGTAGTCAGTTTGGAAAAGTAAACACTGAGTCTGTGGCAAAACCTGCAGTAATGCGTGCTGGAGCAGAAGGTGGGTTATTTTTGACTAATGTATTTACAAAATAAAATAAATATTATTTTTGCACAAGGAATAATTTTATTAATCACAATTTAAACATATTTTGTAGAAGCTTATAAATAGTTTATATAAGCTTTTATATTATGCTTTTCTTGAAAATTATTCTAGGTAGTTACATAATTTTAGAAATAATATAAAGTAATAATTATTGTTAATTTGTGTAAAAGAAATATAATAATAATACCATTATACTAATACTTATAAGGTACTAATACCTTATATTTAAAAATGAATCGTAAATTACGTATCCAATATTTAAAAAACTAACACTCTATTAAATATTTTATGGTAGTTAATATGTTAATGTTTATAATACAAATAAAAGATGATCATACACGGTAGATAAAATTTACTACCAGTTAGCTAAAATTTGGTTCAATTTCTATTTACAAGTCGTATTAGTATAATTAGATTTATGTGCACAGAAGTGTATATTAATGAGATATATTATAGTGTTTTATCTACTGTATATGAAAACTAAGTTAGCTCTGATGTGATATTTGCTTATTTATTGTACAAACTAATTTTCATACTGATGTCTAATAAATAAACTATACATATATATATATATACATGTATACATACTTGCATAATTGTTAATAAATGTAAGAGGTATGTTGAATGCACATATAATTATCACAAAAGCTAAATTAGTAATCACATTAGTTATTAACTAGAAATTATTTTAACAAGTCTTATAAAATAATCAGTAATTAACTAAATATGATATTTCCTTGTAGGGTAATTTACATTTATAAATCAATATTATTAAATATGCGCATAATAAATGTTTCTATTTCCTGTTATAAACGTCCTTTTAATTAGTAAAATTTTTTTTAAAAAGATCACATTTTCTTCATAATAATTTAAAAATATTGTATTTTTCTCATAGGTAATTAAATTTTTATTGTTTATATATTTTGATTAATTATTATTGAAGTATAGACTTTATAGACTCGCAATTGCGTGTTTAGTTTATCTGCACGACTATTCGTTATATATAATATAATATATTATATTGTATACTATCCGTGCTATGTATAACAACAATAAAAAAAACTCGTACAACAGGAGAAAAATGAGAATTAAGTTAATAAAATTTTATCTTATATTTTTATTTAAAAATAAGAAAACAATACATTGTTCAAAACTTTGGTCTTATGTAGGAGTATTATGTATCTATCTTTTTTCTCATTAAATAAAATACAGAAAAACATGTTTTATTCAGGAATATAGAGTACTTCATGGTATCGTGTTTAAAATATACACCGTGATGCAGACAATCTGGAGATTTAAAGGTAATATTGATTGATTCCCAATCGATGAATGTATATTTTACCATTTCCTTTTTTTTTTCATTTGCCCTCTTCAGTTGTACATTGTTATACCAGTATACTCTTGTAGGTCTCTTTAGAAATATTTTTTCTAAAATTTATTGATTGTGATTTTCCGTTACATTTATATTTTGTAGTTGATTGTGAATGCCATGTTTTATAATTATGCTGTAATTAATACTATTTGCATTTTTTTTTTATGTGTAAGTTGTTACATTATACATTATGCTTTAGAAATTAGAAATGAATTAGTAAATATTTCTTTGCCTTCTAATGGCCAAGTTGAAAATGTTATTGATTGCTTTATATGGTCTATTATAAAAATGCAAAGTTTTTTCTCCACTAATATCTATAATCTTGATAAACAATGTGTTCTATTGATAAACCTATTTTGGTCATGATTATAGAGCATTACATTTTATGTTAAATAAAGTTCAAGAACTAAAAATTAGGTTTAGTAATGTCTATAATGAATTATAAAATTTGGACCTTTTTGTTTGATAAATATATAAAATAATTCAACTTTTATTAGTAGTTATTTGTTTCACAATTCAAAAAATACTAATTCTTAAAAAACAAGAATAATTGTGTGTTAGATTATTTCATAGGTTATTTAATAATGTAATTATTAAATAATTATGTATGGAATTTAATTTAGTTACCTGATAAAGATAGTAGTTGATTAAAACTTTATAGAAGTCTTAAACTCTTAAAAACAAAGGCCACTATAATAATAAGGCTCTTGTAGTTTTTAATAATCCTCTCAAAATTTATTTAAATTATACATTTGTTGTTTATACATAAGTTTAATTGTAATTTTAACTATGAATTATTAATAAGAGCTAATCTAGGAATTGACCAAAAAGTGGTTGTTTTAATTATTTTAATCTTGGTATATTATTAATTATTATGATAAATATGGATCTACCATTAATTAATTATTAATCCAAATATATATAATCTATAATGTAACTAATATATATATATATATATGGTACTCTTAAGACTGTCGGAGCTATTTGAGTTAGCATTGTTGTGTTAATTGTGAATAGTAATTTGTGTGAATGCATTCCATTATTGCCATCATAACAAATCAACAATACTGTAAAGAAAAAAAAAATCTATTATCATTATTTTGATGAACAAAATGACATTACAAGAAAAACGATTAGAATAGAATAGTTAGATTTAGATCATTATTTTTACTTAAAAGAGAAATACTATTTCTAGGCAATATTGAGTTTAGATTTTCTATTAATAATATATTAATATATATAATATGAAAAATATACCTAAAATTTGAATATTTGAATTTTAAAAATCAACCTGTAAAATGTCTTCTTTTAAATAATAAATAAAAAAAAATGATTAATAATAAACTATTTAACAAGGTATGGATATTTTCAGTGCGCATATTTTTGTGCATTTTTTGATTATTAATATTAAATTATATTCATTATATTATAAGTACCGCATGAATAGATTATTTTTTATTATCCTCAATAAAAATATAAAGGCTATATTATGGCTTATTTATATAACTGCATTAATTAGTTGTCAATGATGGTTTCAAAGAAGGGATAGATACATTTCCTAATCTTTATCATAATAATTAATAATATTTTAAGATTAAAAAAATTAAAACTTAAATTATAACCTCTCTTTGAGGAATTCCTGGATTCATCATTGTTAAGAATTCATAATTAATAATAATTAATTAACTGCTATAAAATGAATAAGTGTTTAATATAAAACACATTTTTGAACTTGTTAAAAAATTTTAAATCTATATTAACTTCGAATTAAATCATTTATCCTACTGATTGTTTAAATTAAATGATTGTGAACTTAATTATATGTAAAATCAAATTTTTTATAACTTTTTCTAATTAAGTTTATTTTAATAAAATTTGTATTTTTTTTTAATTATAAATTAAAAATGAATTAATAAAAATCCGTGTAGAAATAGATGGTGGAATTCCATTGTTAAGTTTATTGTTACTTTAGTAATTGTACAGGATAATGTATTATTTTTTAAAAATTTGATAGTATGGATAAATCATAGTTTTTAAATTGTATTCCATATTTGAAGAAGTTTGATAAATTATTAAAAATAAAAAATATGTTTTTCTCATTTGTAAAAATTATACGTTGTATAATATTTTTTAGAAAATTAATGGGTTAGTCGAAAAATCAAAACATAAATTGTTGCTCACCTTAAAAATTGTAGATCTTTTTTAGGTCATAACACACATAATTATAAAACTGGTACACTTTAAGCTTTCATCAAAATCTAAAATTGAGTGATTTTAGAAAATGTCTGAAAGTGGCTGAATTTTACATTTATTATAAACATTACTTATAAATTGAATTTTTGTAACTAAACTATACTCAACATAAAATTGAACTCTATTGACTATTTCTAATCAGAATAAGTTTTTTGTCGAAACGTAATCATTTAATTAAAAAAAAATTTGAATAAATACTGACATCACCATATTTTTTAAGATATCGAGCAAAATTGTTTTTAATGAATAGAAAACCTTCATATTATTATATTCATTTTATACTTTTAATAAAACAATTAAAAAAAAAAATTCAAGTTTCCATTATTTGCTTATTGAAACTTAATTTTACTATTTTATAATGTGTAATTGTTAAATTGGTATAAACACTTAAAAATTGTTGTTTAATAAATTGTATATCATAAACATTAGAAAATAAAATAATTTAATTTATAAAAAAAAATGTACCAAAATATTTTGTAGATGTAGTGAATATTCAATTACAATTATCCAATTGTTTTGTATAATAATTGATTAATCGTGAACAATTGATTATTTTTATTTGATTTTACACATACAAATTGCATCATTTTACAATTTGAGAATTAATAAAAAATCAGAGACTGTCATTATTATTTGATCAATAAACGTATACCCTAAACCTACTAGCAATGTTACTACTTGGTACTATGATGAATATTAGTGCATGTGAGTTATGTCTTAAGAACTAAAATGATTAGTAATTTATATGTATTTATTAACTA
Source organism: Pemphigus obesinymphae (assembly GCA_025469235.1). Lineage (NCBI taxonomy): Eukaryota > Metazoa > Arthropoda > Insecta > Hemiptera > Aphididae > Pemphigus > Pemphigus obesinymphae. Next base: position 90,534 of record JAIPRL010000766.1, on the reverse strand, counting down.
CTGTAGTTTGTTGATTAATATATTATATATACTTAAACACATTTTATAACATCTTGTCATTATGCTTTTGGTAACTGTATGATTTAATTTGAACAAACTAATTAGAATTTTTATAATTATATTTAATATCACATTTAATGATTTCTCTTTTGATTTTCATTTTAAGTTGTACAGTAATAATATATATTTTATGCATATTCTAATAAAGTTATTCGATTTTATTTATGTGTTGATTTAATGATTTACAGTGTACATCTTATGTAATTTTAATTTTAAATGTAATCAGTTATTTACAATACCTAAGCCATTAGCATATATTAATGTTTTAACTTTTCTTTATCAGGTATTTGAACTACATTATTGTTGATTATTTAAATATTTTACTTTTATAAAATAAGTAGTAAATTGTATCATTAGTAGTTTACCATTGTGTATTGTATACTATTAATACAGTTGTAATCTGTATCTATTATTTAGATTATATGGTTATTATTTAATTAATGAAATGTAATAAAATGTATAGGTGCTCGTCCGTATGGAATGGGACATGTTGGAAACGCTCAATATACAACTGTCAGTGGACGAATAAATGTTGCCCATACTCCATCAGTGGTATGTTTTACTTGTATGGTTAATTTAATGATTAATAATTTTATATTTTTTGAGTCATTGTGTTAATTAATGTGTATTTTTTTAAAGTATTTTTTTTATTATTTAACAGGCACCACAAAATAAACAAATCAAAATATTGAGTGCTCCACAAAAAGCATTATGTATGACAATAACCAATAGTCAAGAAATTATAACTACAATTGAAAAAGAGTTGATATCAAAAGCTGTTATTCCTGAATTTGGCAATGATGCTGTAAATAATTTATCTAAAGTATTTGAAATTTATAAATAATAATTCTTATTGTTTAATTTACAGGCTTCGACTAAATTGAAAGAAACCACAATAGATTCAAACAAACAAAATGTCAGCTCTCAGATTGCAGCTATGAATGCTGCAACAGCCCAAGTAGTCACACTAACTTCTGGTAAGTATTATTTATTTTGTAGTCATTATTTTAGATTCAATTATAATTTTTATTATCAAATATAATCATTTTTTTTTTTTTAAATGTTTTTCAGGAGATATTGATTATTCTAGTGTGGAACAAGCTATTACATCTATAACTACAAATTTACCTGAAATGAGCCAGGGTGTTCGTGTTTTAGCTGCATTAACACCTACTGGCGATCATTTGTTAGATGCAGCCCGTAAATTGTGTAATGCATTTACTGATCTTTTGAAAGCCGTTCAACCAGATTCTAATACTGTATGTGCATATGATGTCTAAGCTTGTTCATCGTAAATATGAATTTTGAATTATAATTTTAGGGCCGTCAAAACCTATTAAACGCTGCTAGTAAAGTTGGTGAAGCGTCACAACAAGTCTTAACACAAATCGGGGATGATAGTGCAGATGAATCTCGTGACATTTTATTAAGTTTGGCTAAAGCTGTAGCTAATACAACGGCTGCTCTTGTTGTGAAAGCTAAAAATGTTGCAGCAACTGTTGAACCACAACATCAGTCTAATGTCATTAGCGCTGCAACTACATGTGCACTTACGACGTCACAACTAGTAGCATGTACTAAAGTATGTTTTGTGATATCAGTTTTTGTTTTCATTACATTCTTATTTGTATGTTATACATTTATGGTTGTTAACCTTAGGTTGTTGCTGGTACTGTGGAAAATCCAAGTTGCAAAGAACAATTAATGGCAGCTGCAAGAGAAGTAGTTAATGCTGTAGAAGAATTGGTTTCTGTGTGTAATTTAACACACCACGAGAACAATGAACATTTACTACAAGAACTTTCAGATGCAGCATATCAAGTCACTACTACATTAAACCAATTACTCAATCGACTTACAAGTGCTTCTAGGTAAATCATTTTTATCTTGGTCATTGTTCGTACATATGATTATTTAAAGGTACATATTACATTTTTATAAATTATTAGAGCTGTTGGTGAGAGTCTGAGTAATTTGGTTGATGTATGCACATCTCCAGTTTCAAAAGAAAAGAGGTTTAACACTGAGAAAACTTTTCAAGTTCAAGAATATTCAAAGTCATCCAACGACACTGGCTTTATTGACCATATCGACACATCAAGAAATTCTAGTAGTTTAGGTAAAGAATATTAAATAATATTTTATCAATATTAAATGTTCATGTACTTGATTTATTAAATTTGTTATTAATCATAATAACTATTAAAACTCATTTTTTTTAACCGCTATTGCTTTATAGGTGAAAATTTGATGGATATATCAACATTGACTAAACGCTATGAGTATAACCATGATACACAGATAAATAATCAAAATTATGGATACCATAAGTCAACTCACGATTATCAATTGCAAAATAGTATGACTGAAATTGAAAAACAGCAAGTATGTCTATTTTTCTTTCCCGTTTTTAATTTTTATTGATATTAATATATTCTGTATGAATAGATATTACAAAAATTATCATCTGGTGGAACTCGTGGTACTCAAGCATGTATAAATGCTGCTAGTACAGTGTCTGGTATTATTGGAGATTTAGACACAACAATACTTTTTGCAACAGCTGGAACTCTTCATGCAGAAAATGAGAATGAAACATTTTCTGACCACCGAGAGAATATTTTGAAAACTGCTAAGGCATTAGTAGAAGACACTAAAACATTGGTTACCGGTGAGTAGTACACTTAGTTTTAATGAAATAACATTATGTAATCGATTTGTTATTGTTATTGAGATGCATATAAATATTAATTGAGGTTTACAAAGAATAATTACTAAAACTATCATCATGAAAAACCTAGTTCACACTATGTTAGTAATTTAGTAGAGTAGCAAGGAATTAAGTAGAGAAGCATGTGTGTGAACTGACCAATTTAGTCAAATAGTTTAGTAAAATAATTTAGTACTGATTTAATATCAATTTAGTAGTAAAAGAAGTAGTCTAAATGTATCTGAACATATTTTTTTAGTCCAGTGCATTAGTATTTATATTTTTATTCTGTAATTCAGCTGTTTGTTATGTATAATTAGCTTATAATCTCTACTTTAGTAATCTTATATATAAAATCCTAACTTTTTTTAGCTGTTTTTTCCATGTGAAAAACCTTATATAGAAATTTAATTCTCTGGCCTGTTTTTGCCGCTGCTCGACTCATGTACCTTTACCATTACAGTTTTTAAACTGTTTTCCAGTCATTTTGAAATTTTTCCGCTTTTTGTTCCTCTATGTTTTCGTCTATTCTCCAACTGCTTTCGATGTCTGGAAGAATAACGCATTTCCCAACTCTCTGTTCGTTACCATAGCTTGCCTTCCGTCTATTATCACTCAACATTCTCCTGCACTGTTGTATTATTGCCCCAGTGTTGTCACGATGTCTAGCGACCCGTATTTATGAAGCCTGCTTTTCATATGGTTATTCATATTGGTTAGTCAGGTTGTTCGATAAGAATTAGTGTTTAGATGCGTATGGTCTTGGTTCGATTCTCGTTACTCCGTTTGGCAGGTAAAGATGTATATGGTACATGGCGGCACTGCTGTTATTCTGACAGACAAAAGTCCGGGTGGTGACTTAGTGCGATTTTTTTTGCATTTTTCCCAGGTTGTTTTTCCCCGTTTTTTATCATTATATATTGTATTGAAGTGAGTCCTGAGCAAACTTGTGTATTTTGAATTTTATAAGCATTTCTTTTCTACTGTGTCGTCTGTTATCGACATAATTTAGAAACCAAAAATTCCAACCACTTTAAAATCGATTATGTAGCTTAAGGGAAACAGAAATAAGCTTTCAATACTGGTACGCTGATTCGAATCCTACTCCATCTATCTTTTTTTTTATCTGATATCCAAAATAATATACCTATTTTCTTATTATTTTTTATTTCACTTGTTTGAATTAAATTTTGTACCTACTTACCTATTTTATATTAAATTAAATTATGCGTTATATAATACCCTGTGATGAGTCCGTATTGAGTATTTAAGTCTGTTCCGCTAATTCATGGAATAGGTAGGAGGTACCCATACTATAGTTTTTATATCTCATAGTAATTAATTGAAAATCGTAGGACTTCCATAATATTTTTCACAATTTCTATTAAATTTATATTGATAAATTTGGCAAGCTTTTATTACATATACAATGTTTAATCGGAATTTCGAACATATCGACCTTACGACAATGGTTATAATAAAATTCGAGAACGAAAAGTCTGAGTAACTTCTTATATGTGCGGAGTAGGTACTTCCTATATTATATTATACCAATATTAGGTATATTTAATGATAAATATTTCTTAAAATTTTGATCAAATTTATATTGAGGTTAAGTAAAACTTGATACACTTGTGAGTACAGAGTGTACAGAGGTTCGAGTTCTTATAAAAATCTGAGAATAGTAAGTTCGATAAATTTTCAGATTATTTATTTTGTCAACCTATTCGTCAGAAACAACCATCTTCTAGAAAACATATACCAGTTTCCACCGTTGGTGGAATATTTTTGAAATTAATTGGGTGATTAATATTATTTCTGATAAAATACATAAACTTATGTATACAAATTGTAAAAGTAATTCTATTAATGAGATGTTGTACTTAATAGAAGTTAAACTTACAAGGTATCACACTCAATCGTAGTTTCAAATTCAAGGTTCCACACACAAAAGGTGTTGAACTTATAAATATACTATGAACTAGGTTTTAAGTCTATACAATCTTAATTAGTAAGCTTTTAAAGTTTATATAAGTATCTCATATGGTATATATATATATTTAATTATTAATTATTACAATGTCAAACTAAATTTTATATTACATATTATATAACATATTCTATATGAAATAGATATATATTTTCCTATGTTTTTTTGGTATAAATAATTCATTTTTCATAATTTGGTGACTTAACAATTTTTTCATATGCACCTGTGAATTATTAAAGTACAATGGAACCTCAATAAGTCGTAAAAATGCTGTTCTTTTTAAAAGAAAAACTATACATAACTTGAAGTTTTTAACTTCACACATTAATATTCACACACAATAGTCTCCCTTATACATTCTATATATAAATAATGGCTATAGATACTATGGTTGCCCGACGAAAGATTATTCGTGACCAAAAAATGTTCTTTTCAAAAAATTACAAAAACCTTTTCTCTCCAGTGATATCTAACAGTTATACTTCTACAGTAATAACATATAATTAATCTGTTTTCTTCTATGGTAATAAATTAAACTATACACAGTTAAGAGCGCTAGTAGTTCCCAGGTTTTTGCTTAATTTGCTAAGAACATTTGCTGGTCACATTTTTCTGCAGCTCGGTATAGGTCGTCGCACAACCATAGTATCTACAGCTGTGATATAAATATATAGCTTTGATATTATGATATCGGATAATTTGTTAATGCATCCTGCATAATGAATAATTTAATTGCTAATTACTTATCATATAATTATCGTCAATATTATAACTTGTAAGCAATTGTTAAAGACATTATAATAATTTTATTTGAAGTACTTTATAAATATACTTGAAAATATTTCAAGGTGCGGCGTCTTCTCAAGAACAATTGGCAGTTGCTGCTCAAAATGCCGTATCAACTATAATACAATTAGCTGATGTTGTGAAGTTTGGTGCAGCATCTTTGGGTGCTAACAACCCTGAAGCCCAGGTCAGTGTATAATAATAAATTTGATTCCATAATAACATTTAAAATTAAAATTATTCAAAATAAAAATGAAATAAATAACTTATTAAAAAGTTCAAGAATTATATTAATAAATATATATGTTTTATATCCATTACCTTATTATTAATTTAGGCACCAAAATCACAGCGTTATAATGTAATGCATGAATAATCCAATATTTATACAATTAACTAAATTAACTAATAATATAAGAGAGAATAATAATTATTATATTTAATTATTTAAAAACATATCATCATATCATTTCATTAGGGAGTCAAAACGAGATGTAATATTTCAGTTTTGAGATTTCAAACTAGAAAATTGTTTCAATTTTTTTGGGTTTGAAAACAGTATTAATTTTTTGGTTTGGTGGTTTCAAGTTTAAAACACTTTTGATTTTATTCAGTTTAGAAAACTGTTTTGATTTTGTGGTTTTGGGTTTAGAAATCAGTTGTAACTTTTTTTTGGGTTTCAGTTCCTGGATTTAAAAAAAATGTTCATCTAATTTTTGGGAATGTACTGCCTATCTGTAGTACAGATTTAAAGTAATGGGTCCTATAGATTTTATCATGATAACTTGATAATCTGATTATCATTCCTGTCCTAACATTTTGTTTCATTTAAAAAATGTAAAGTAAAAGTGTTCTACTATATGCAATTAGTGATTAGAATATTTTAATGAGTAAGTAATACTAATTTTTAATGAACATACTGAGTATAAAATAAGTATAGTTTCTCATATGATATGTAAAATATGACATTTATTTATTTTTTAACCTAAGCAAATATATAAAATAAAAATAAATGATACTATCCTTGCAAAATCCTAATATGAATTAATATAAGATGTTTTTTTTACCAGTTTAAGCCATTTGGCATCATATTATACTGAATGACTGTAGATACTGTAATTGAGACATATTAATTTTGGATGGAATTTTTTAAGAAATTTAGCGGTATTACTTATGTGTAGATCTGGAGAAAAAAGTTTTGTGTAATTTTATTTTGTTATTTGTAATAACATACAAATAACAAATTTAACTTAAATGCAACTTTCTGACAGATGATCTGTATGTACATATTACTACTTAATTTCCTGTAAAATTATACCCTAAATTAATGTGTTATACAATTTTTGATTTTCTAGCCTCATCAAACTTAATTTTGCAGCAAATGTAAAAAATAGTTATTTTTTTAATTGATTTGAATATTTATTTAAATATCTCAAAACCTCAATTTCACTTTAACCATTTGAGCAGTAAAGACGTCAATTAACGTTTCTTTTTATTAGTATGTCAATATTTTTATAAAAAAATTTCTCTCTGAAATCACTCGTTCATAAAATAATGTACTGCAAATAAATAATGAGTTAAAAAAAAAAAAAAAAAGAAAAAACATACTGAATATGAATATTGTTTATGATTAAACTGATTTAAAATCTAGTGGACTGTATAAATGATTAACATAATTCACATTTTAATGCTTTAAACAATTAATAAGAATAATGTAAAACATAAAAATAATTTAAAAAAAAGGTCACATTGCTTGTGTGACCAGCAAAAAAACATAACACAAGTTAAATATCTAACTTAAATCATGACTTATAACTATGGATTCCTAACTGGTAGATCAGCCAATTTACCAACTGATAAAAATACTAAACAAATATAAAAAATTCATATTTTTTTTCACTTTATTTAATATACGAGTATATATATATATAATATAAAAATATAATATAAATATAATATAAAAATACTAAACAAATATAAAAAATCCATATTTTTTCACTTTATTTAATATACATATACATATATAAATTTGGGGTTTTTTTTTATAAATTTTTAATATTTATTTGTAGGTAGATTTTTAATAAAATATACTGTATAAATATTTATATTCGGTATGTTAGTAGGTAGTGTTTATTTTTTAAATATAATTTATTATTTTTTTTTTCAAGTTTAAACCAAAATTTTATTCAAACGAGTTGGTATGTATGAAATATTTATAATATTTAAGTACATGCAACTTCTTGTATAGGCATATATTATTATATTTGTATTAAATCTATGTTATTTATTTGAAGTATTAAACTTAATTACATACAAAATATAATCATATTATTTTGTTGAATATGAAAAAAAAAACATCGGTACACAATACAAAATGCAAATTCAATAAATGAATAAAGTACCTAAGGAGAAGAATAATAAATAATTTAATTGTTATATTTATAACAGGTATGTAGATACTATCATATATTCAACATTTAGGTATTACGAAATTTATAATATACCTACATTATAGAATAATCAAATAATAATCAATCCTTATTTTTGTCCTATAAATAAAATTATATTAAAATAGATATATAATTATAAGATAACTATTAAAAGTATAATATATTCTACTAATATTCTACACGTAGGTACATAAAAAAATACCAAAATAAAATAGGTAATAATATAATGTACCTATTACTATAAACACAATAACAAAATATGAAATAAATATATCAGTTTTTAGGTTTGAAATGGGATTAAATTATTTTAAAGTTTGAAATTATAAAACTGTTTTGTTTTGATTTCTTTAGTTTTGCGGTTTTGGGTTGATAATGTTTTCTATTTTTTAGGTCTGTGGTTTTAGTATTGAAATTGGTTTTTCAAATAGGTTTTTAAACCATTTTGACTACCTGCATTTCATAGCCTTTTTTAAAAATATCACCTGACTTGGCAGCATTTTAAGTTTTTGATTTATGAAATAGCTATAATTTTTATATAATAATGCTAGAGATGCACTTTTGGGTTAAATTCTAAATTTAATCTGTATATCATTATTTTAATTTTACATTTTAATACTAATTTTATAAATATTATATTGTACTTATAGGTAATGTTAATTAATGCTGTGAAAGATGTAGCTACTGCATTAGGTGATCTTATTCAAGCAACAAAAGCTGCTTCCGGGAAAAATATCAACGATCCTTCAATGAATGACTTAAAAGAAAGTGCAAAAGTAAATATATCGACTGAATATAAATACATATTACTAGTAAATAATAAATAATTAATATCCTTTTTAAATTTTTTTAGGTCATGGTTACAAATGTAACTTCACTTTTAAAAACGGTGAAAGCAGTAGAAGATGAACACACCCGTGGAACTAGAGCACTTGAATCAACTATTGAAGTTATTGGGCAAGAAATTCGGGTACAATTTTATAACAATATTTAAAATATTAAAACATAACTTTTTCATGATATAGGGTATATATTTTTAAGTAATTATTGGAACATTTTCTGTTTTGCTGTTAGTATATATGTTTTCCTTGTACTATTCTACTATTAGTGAATAATTTTGCCATTTTCGAGTTTTCTTAAAGATTCTGAAGCATGGAAATATGAAAGTATCCTGAGGATCTTAATAGACCATGTTTTTACTATATGTGGAAAATCACGTGATACCACAGTGATAATAAATATTTATTGATATGCAGTATATGTTATTTGGAGTCATTATGAAATTGTGATAATTTAGATTTTTTCATGATTTATCAGACATATTATTTACATTTCCCTTTAGCGACAATAATTATATAAAACCCTGAAAACTAAGTCGTACTGAATTATTTAGAGTAGGTTCTCTAGTTATTAAGTTAATAATTCACAGAGTTATTAATATAGTATATAAATGTATATTGGACTTCTGTAGTATTTTTTTACAATTTTAATTCAATTTATATTTATATTGATGTGTGATCATAACTTGTGAAAAATTATACAAACAGATGAACTTTTATCATAAGTGTATTGTATGTTTTAAATCAGACTTGAATATTCTATCTGGTGATAATGGTTATGTACAAATCTGAAAATGATAAATCTGACGAACTAACTATTTAATAGATACATACTATATTGTATTATATCCATTATAATTAATATTTCACGAAAAATATATTTTGGGAACATTCCGTAGTATTATTCAAAATTTAAATTAATTTATATTTATATTTAGTCGTGACTAAGTTGTGTAAAACCTTATATATATTTAGGTGAAAACTGAGCGAAGTTAAAACTTCTGAATATATCAGTACTTAAACTAATAATAGAATATTGATCTCTATTTACTATTTTAATTGCAAATCTTATTGAATTGTAATAATATTTTAGGCCTTAAACTCCACTGAAACATTTAGAACAACAGCTACTGTAGAAGAGTTGATACGTTGTACTAAACCAATTACAATGGCTACAGCAAAAGCGGTTTCTGCGGGTAACAGTGGAAAACAAGAAGATGTTATTGTTGCTGCAAATATGGGGCGTAAAGCTATATCAGATTTATTGACCGTTTGCAAGGTAATTTTTGTCAAGATTTAAAGATGCATTTTTTTTATACATTTTGAACAATGTGTATTATCTGTTTATTTTATATAGGGTTGCAGTAATACAATTGAAAATGCTGACTTGAGAGCAAGAACGTTACAAGCTGGACACGATATTTCCCAAGAATACAGAAAGTTGTTGCAAACAGTTTTGTTGGTAATATCCAAACCAAACTCTAGTTCTGATTCTAAGCAAATGTTACAAACAATTTCTCGTTTGATTGCACAATATGTTACCGAATTAATATCCGTAACAGAAATTATCAAAGGTATTGCATTTTGTTTAAATTTTTTTTTAACTATAATAATAATGGATAATTAAATAATAATTGTGTTATTTAGGTAATGATTGGGTTAGTCCTGAAGATCCTACTATAATCGCTGAGAATGAGTTGTTAGGTGCAGCGGAATCAATTGATGCTGCTGCAAAGAAACTTGCTAGTTTACGCCCTAGGAGATCAACCAATGAGGTAAAATTAAAAATGTATAATGAAATATAAGGTTATTATATATATATTATTATTAAATTAATAATTATATATTACGCACATATATTTGAGCATAAGTACATTAGAAAAAGTGTTATCACGTTAAATTTGAATGCTACTATTTTAAAATAATAGTTTTTTTTTATTATTATTATTAGTAATAAGTAATAACCAAAATATTTGTGTTTTCAGGAAGCGGCTGATGCATCATGGAATTTTGATGAAGTAATATTGGAAGCAGCCAAGTCTATTGCCGCTGCTACGTCAGCTCTGGTAAAAGCAGCTTCAGCAGCACAACGTGAACTTATTGATTCAGGAAAAGTAAGTGTTTATCATTATAGAGTTAAGTGAACAATAACAGATTGTGTATATAATGTGGAAAACTTAATAATCACACACTTTGTTCACAGGTCAGTCGAAGACCTCTAACCAGTTCAGACGATGGCCAATGGTCTGAAGGCCTTATATCAGCATCCCGTTTGGTGGCTGCTGCTACTCACAGCTTAGTAGAATCAGCAAACGCTCTGGTCCAAGGAATATCCAGTGAAGAAAAGCTGATATCATCAGCCAAACAAGTGGCCTCATCAACAGCTCAGTTGCTAGTGTCATGCAAGGTTAAAGCAGATCCAGAGAGTGCTTCTACTAAGAGATTATTGGTAAAAATAAAAACATCAATCAATGACATATTTGTATATTAAATGATTTATAATTTTGTTTAGGCGGCGGGCAATGCTGTAAAACGTGCAACAGACAATTTGGTAAAAGCAGCACAACAAGCCATACAAAATGATGAAGAACGGAGCCTGGTGCTCAGTAAACGGATGGTGGGTGGAATTGCTCAAGAAATCAATGCCAGGTAAGCATTGCACAAGAAGTTTCTTCAACTGTTTTACACTTTAAGCTATATTACTACAACAAAATGGTTTGTGTGGTATAGATCAGAAGTATTGAGGATTGAACGTGAGCTGGAAGAGGCTCGGCAACGATTGGTTGTCATTAGACAAGCCAAATACAAGTCAAAAGGTGATGGTTCCAGCCCTACAGAACTGTTAGACAACGATTCGTCATTTGAACATCAGTTTAATGGAAGCAGGTAAATGTGGATAAAAATCTGTAATAACAGTAGTATTTTATTAGAGTAGTTTTAAAGTATTTATTATGGTAGTTAATTGTGTTGTTTACAAAATGCTATGGTATTGTTGTTTGAAAACATAACGATGCTGTGTATTCGTATGACGTATGTGTGAGTGTATGAATTTTAAGTAAAAATATTCACTATAATGGTATATCATGAGTACAATATACCTACATTATACATGACTACATAATAGATGGACATGAACTATGGAGACAGAATTTTCAGTTTGCATGTAATGATTTTGGTAAAATGTCGGTGGTATGTTTTATAGAACTGTTGCCGATAATTACAACAGTAGTTTGGATGCAAGCGATGATAATATTCAGTCAAATGCCTACAATATGTACAAGCTCCTCAACAACTCAAATGATCAAAACAGTTTAAATACTTTTAATGAAACTTTCCATTCGGGCACAAATAAACTGTACTCATACAACACAGGTTTACCATCCTACAATACAGGTATATCACCTAGTGCTAAATACACTTTAAATATTGGTATTGGGCAGTTGTGAAAACCTGAAGTAAAAAGAATTATGTTAGACACAGCGTCTTAATGTTCTAACTGGTTTTGCTGGTGCTTACTCTTCTGTATTATATCATGTATTTTAAAATGTTGCTGCTACTGTATATAACAACCTTTTAACCGCCAACAGCTATTGTATAATTTTGATCCTACCAAAAATGTTTTATTATATGTTTACTTATTCACTTAAGCAATCTAAATAGATACTTAAACTATATACCTAATTAAAAATATGTACATTTGTTTACCTTGCATTTTTATAGTATTTATAAATATTTTTAACATGTAACTGGCACTGTGCTGTGTATCACACCTCTGTACTTTTTATTTATTATTTTTCTTTATATTAAAAGTTTTTGAGGCATAGATTATTATAATTATGAAGGTGTAATATATGTGTTTATGGAGATATTATGAAAATGATTATTTGCATTTTTGAGTTTTAAATTGTTATCGTCGATTGATTCAGCTGATGAACAGCAGCACAATTTAAAATAATATGGATGCCCAATTAGTTGTTATAAAGTGGTCACCAAACTGACTTATCTAAATCGTACATTGAATAAGTTGTACTATTACTCCAAATAAGTTTTGGGCAGTTTTCCAACACATAAGAACTAAAATATGTTCATATAATTTAATGTTACCGACAATGACAAATGAAATCTCAGTAATTATCACAAAATACTAATATTTATATTTAATATATCTATTCCAATTTCTAAATAGGAATATTAAAAACATTTATTTAATTAATAATACAATAAAATGATATATAGCCTAATATAAGACGGTGTGATATATTTGCAGATGATATAATGTTTGTTGGTGAAAGTCTCAGGGAAGCAAATGGTAGACTGAAAAAATGGAGAGAAGTTCTCGAGATCAAAGGTTTAAAAATGAGTAGGGGTAAAACAGAATATATAGAGTATGAATTAAGAGAAAGAGAACACAGAACAAATAGGGAAAGACAAGTAATGATGATGAAGAGTGGTGGTGTAGGGGGTGTGGTTGAGAGGTTCAAGTATTTAGGATCTGTTCTACAGAAGAATAGTGATTTTGGGAAAATATGAAATATAGGAGTATATAAAAATATATAAGTGTGGGTTGATGAAGTGGAGAGAAGTGTCAAGTATTTTGTGTGGCGTGAGAATCTCAATTAGGTTAAAAGATAAATTTTATAAGAAAATAGTTTTTATGACTGCAATTTTATTATAATTGTGAGGTCTGCAATGATATACGAATCAAAGTGCAATAACTGTTGCAGTGGGCTGGTACAGAAAAGAGAAGTAACTACAATGATGTCCATTCATAGGAATAGAATTATTATTTTTAAGAAATTATTAATTATAATAAATATATTGATCATTATAAAAATTAATTATTGTTCATTACACAATACTGATAATAAGAGTTCCTTTACAATATTATCACACTTTATTTTCCATATGCCGGCTCCAGTAGGCATGTGCATGTAAGGCTGGTGATTCGTGACACGCTACCACTACTGTGAACTTATTCTGTCTATGTCAGGCCTAATACACTACTTAGTTTTCTATTTGGGATGCTCGAGGATTTTGAATGCATGGGAGCTCACATTTTGATTCATATTAATTTGATAAACAATTCAAATACAACAATCACTTCCGATTTGAATTGACATTTCTAACATTCAGTACGGATCCCAAGACGTCTAGAAGTGTCTCTTGTCTTTTCTGTAGTATTTTGTAGCTATATATGATAGGTATATCATACTCCTGTTGGGCATCCATAATATCTTAATCCTCGATAATTGGTATCTCACACAACTCACCATACCAGTTACATTATTTTTTGTGTCAAACATTTTTTTAAGTTTTCTAATGAAATATGCATTAAAACAGTGGAGTTTTTATTTTGGTTATTTCTACCTAAAAATATAAAATTATAGTTTTTATAGGTTTAATTTTATATTATGTTTACTATAATAATATGTAAATTTATTAACTACAAACATATTTTAAAATTTCTGAATTGATCTAAAGGCAAGTTTAAAATTATATTCTGAATTCTTAAATTTCTCCAAGTTTATTAATTTTATCAAAAATATTATATTTTATGTACATTTTCCCTCATAAGGGTTAAAGTATTTTCATTTTTAATTATCATTTCTCTAATGGTTACAACTATTAATACAACTATTAAATGCATACATTTTTGGCCATATATTTCATCTATGCTTTTTCTGCAGATAACTTATAATTTCCTATTCTTACTGTATATATTCTTCTTAGCTTCTATTAATTATTTCAAATGTTATAACATTATGACTAATGCTGTGATTTTTGAAATATAAATCTTATGAAAAATAATAAAATGTTTGTAATTATAACTACGTGCACTAATGCCCAGTGTTTTTTTTGCAGGTTTGAACCACAAAAATGTGTTTAACAAAAGCTCCTCTATGACAACTAAGAACAACACTGTTAAGTACAACTGTTCATCAACAATCAGCAATAATAGCACCACGACGACTAAATCTTACACGGTCAACGAATGAGAATTTGACTGGACTCTCCATACATTAAACTCGCATAAATAAATTTCTTTTCATTCCGCACTCATTAATTTACACACATAAAATCCATGTTGTTTGCTTGTATGTTTTTTGTTTTCTGATAAGAAAACACCAGTAATTTTATTATTTGTACTCTAATCGAATATTTTATTGCTGACCATAGGACTAAATTTTAACATAAACAAAAAACAGTGTTATGTTTTTGATTTTATTTACAATAATGTACTTTTGGTTCCTAACAAGTATACACACACACACACACATAATTTTATTTAAAATTAACTCTATTCGCATACCAAGTATTAGTCGTGTGTGTGCCAAATTAATTAATATTTATAAATTATTGTATAAAACAAGGTTTGAAAAAAAAAATGTTTCTCACTTTCTAAAATTCTAGTCAATTAATCCATTCGAATTTGAATTGTTGTATCAGTGGAAATTGAACATGTAAGTCAATCCAAACCTTCCTTTGTGAACAACGACTAACATTAATTTTTTGTAATTAATACTTATAAAAAATTTCGAAAATGTTATATCAAACATTTTTACTAACTCTGTTATAAAATGTCCATATTATTAACATTATATTTTTAATAGCTATCAGCATTATCGAATTTTGTAAATTTTACTCAATGGGTATTTACAACAACAAAAACAACGACTTTTAACACTCTGTAGACATATATATATTATGATACATTTAATATAAAAAAATTATTTATATATTGTAAAAAAACTCTTTAATTAAGGGGAATCTCTACTTACAATAAATTAAATTAAAACAACTACAATTATTTTTTGGTGCACAAAGTTGATAAATTTTTAGTTCTGAAAAATAGTATATATGATACATAATACATTTTAAATTTGTTTTGATTAAAAAGTAATTTGGTAGTATGCTGAACTGTTTATAATACTTTTACGCAGAATCTACATTATTTTTATAATTTATGTGTGATTAATCTATTTAATTCATTTAAATTAGGAAACAATACAATTACTAATAAAGTAATAACTGTTGAATAGCGGAATTTTAGTTTATTTTTATAATTAATTATAAGGATAAATACCATTTATATTATATTATATTTAGTATAATGATGATAAAAGTGGTTGAGAAACAATTATTTAGGTTGAACCATTTAATTTATATTAAATAAAAAAATAGGGACTTCAGATTTTTTATTCATTTTTAAATTAAATGTATGATAATTAAAGAGATGTTCTATAAAATTTATCTACTTGTTGTTGGAACTATTATTCTATTTTTTTTTTTTTTTTTTTTTTTTTTTTTTTTTATACATTTAGTTCACAAAATTAGTTAAATGATTTGTTACATACAAAATGAGAATTTTATTTATTTTTGTATTTTGTTTTAACGTAATCATTAATTAAACATATTTTTATTATTAATAATAAAAGTGTTATTGGTGGAACTAATTAATATTTTTATATATATAGCCTGAGAATTATTACAGTCGCCTCAATTTTTCAACTTTAGTTGCATCAATGAAAAGTATTGACTGTTTTTCAAATTGATAACAAATATTATCTTGAGTATGTATTGTAATGCCAATTTATGTTCAATATATTTATTAATAATACTTGGAAGTATTTGTAGTAAAATTGTTACTGTTGCCATGTTAGTTTGTGCCGTAAAGTAAATTTTTAGTTTTCTTCCGACACCTTAATCTTTTTCTTTCTTTCTTTCTTTTTTATCGAGATATAGCTTTTATGATTATATATTTTTGTAATATTAGCTAACTTTTGTGTTGGTTGATAGAAACTATTTTAGTACTTACTACTTACCTTACTAATTTAAATTCTTTGTAAAAGAGTGTAATTGTATTTACAATTTTATTTACTATTAATTATTATAAATTACCTATAATTTTTCATTGTGAATATTAACATTGTTATTAATTATTTATATTATATAATATATAAACATAAAAACATAAGTATATTTATGTATTTTAATTTAACTTAAAAACGCTTATATATTTACTATGTGTATACATTTTACAGTTCTTATCAATAAGAGAATACTAGTTCATAGGGAGGGATTACAAATAATATAATAACATATTATTATGTATATTGTACGTCATATACACACACATACACACAATAACAATAAATGTATTTATTTCATTATTAAACTATATTGTACTATTAATTATTATTAATAATTATAGTACAGTAATATACATTTTAACAGTGTTTTCTAATTGACTTATGTTTCGAAAGCAGGTGCACTCGACACAATGTAGTCTTTTCTTTTTAAAGGAAAAGAAACAATATAATACATATAATAACAGTATGCAATAAAATTTTGTCACATACCTATATAATAATACAATGTTTTTGTTTTTTTCTGCCTGGTTTCCTATATTATGTATGTACCTTAGTATTCCTGAGTATACCTTTATAATAATATTGTTTGTGTATTCGGTAAAAATATATAATAAAACATGTAAAACATTTATCAACTTTATTGTGCCAACCTGGTTGGTTTTCTACTGCGACTGTAGCAAGTACACTGCTAATGCTACAGCTACAAATAGGATTGCCCACGACCGTTCCAGTCCAGAAGCTCTATTGCAGTTATCTTCTTCGCAGAAACACATGTGCCCTGTACCTGTTCCTTCCATCATGCACACATGGTCCACCATGAACAGGTTGATTTGTAATTGGGATGTGCACGTTCTCTTGATGCTCTCGTACGCTGTGCGAATTGAAAAGATATATAAATACAATTGTTGCCAGATAACATTGCACGGTGGCGACTTAATGTTTACCGTTTACCAGTGTCCGGCATAATTTATTTTTACATCTATTACAATAAACTACCTATCACGTGATATTGTTTGCGAGACAATAATTAATTAAATTTATTAATTAATACATTATACATTAATTAAATGCTGGTTTGTGCCAAGTTATTTTGTGACGACTGTACATAAGTAGGTATGTCAAAATCCAAAAAATAAACACTAATGTGCTCATTAAGTATATAATGATTATCATCAAAGTAAAGTTTACAACAGCAACATTATTTTCTCCAGTTGCATATATGTATTGTAGACAAAGCTAGGAAAATTTTACATTGTGGAATACTAAATTATGTATTAAGTAGATTGTATTTAATATATTATTTTTATACCTACATAACTGTCAAATATTTGTGTTAAAAGTAATTTAGTAGAATTTAAAAAAAAATACATGAATGAAAATGAATTATGAATATTTAATATGATATATGAAATATAACATTACAAAAAATGAAAAATACAAAGCACTGACCCATAAACACAGCTAAAGGGGGACTTTGGGGGGCTTAGCTCCCAAAACAATTGTTTTATAATTTATATTAAAATAAACGTGTTCAAAATTTATTGATTTTTGTTTCGTGTTTTTTGCCACAAGTATATTTTGAATAAATGTGATTACACAACATAAAATGTGATACAGATATGATACTATTTTTTTTAGATAACTTTTAAAATGTATTTTACCATTTTTAATTGTTAAATTTTCATTATTTAAAGAAAACTTCTTAAAAATTACATACAAATAACCCCTCAAAAAATGGTTAGTATAGCGTCCTCTTAAATAAATACAGTTTTTATAGATTTTTTTTTAATTTGACTCTTTAAATGTATTTATCTACCTAGGTTTTAAGGTTTAGGAGTTGAGATTTTATACGAAGCGAGCCTTATGTTAGATAAAAATGTCATTCTTTCTACCCCGTATCCATATGTACTTATTTGACCTACGTTTGTTTTTCGATTTTACCGGTAATTTCCATAAGTGTAATCGAAAACTATCAAAAATAACGGGAAATGTTTATAAATTGGAAATGAATGTTATAGATATCTATTTACTTATTAATAATATTATTATACTGAACATAGATTTTAAATCTAAAATAATAATATTTAGGTGGGTACCTATTGTACTATGCTGTCCGTGAAACGATTAACCGACTTCCACCAAACTGTACCTATAGTTTGATATTAGTTTACGTTAATATATTTTGACAATGAATTACCTATTTAAAATTACATTTTTTTTTTTTAAAATCCCATAATCTCGCGAAGGGCAATAGAAAAATCTCTTCGAAATTTCGAACGCAGCTTTATAATAATATAATATATAGCTACCTACCTACCTGCCTACATTGTGTAATAAATGTGTATAAACATGCCATCCAGATGTAACCCGAATGCTTTCCAAAACATATTGATTGGGCGTGAAAAAGGACAAGAAGGAATATTTTCGAAAATAAACAATATATTTAATTTTATTCGGATATGACGAGGGGAAAGTGGCGGTTTTTGGGGTGAAAATGGTGTTAGTTCCGTTATAATAATGGATTCTTGTTATTGTATTATCAAAATTTAGCAGCGCAGGTTATTATATTATACTCGACGTTTAACAATAATACTAAATATTATTTCAGGCGATCGGCCAAAGGAAATAATAATAATATATTTCGTTTTATAAACACAATAGGTACCTATAGTGTATATATATACAGAGTGGTCTGTGAGTGACACATCGCACGTCGAGGGGCCGCGGGCTGAAATGACGTTCACACCGCACCAGCACTCGACTTCTGCCGTACGCACGCACGTCAAATATTGTCAAAAGAGTATTTTGTTACCGAAGTGAAGCCATTATGTCGCGTCGAAAAAACACTTGAAAATACGCCCTAAGAAAATATTGCCATTTCGCTGAAAAAGTAAATAAAAATAAAATACTGTATCCGCATCATCGTGCGTGTTCCATTTAGGAGGTAGGCCACGCAAAATATAATATTCTCTGGGATCACCACGAATTCGAAACGGATTTTGAATTCGCGATATTTAGGATATTTTCAAATTTCCCATGCACGCGCAATACAATAGTAGCTTCTATTTAAATAGCGATCACTGTTTTTGACCCCAGGAGATAATTTTAGTCGTAAATAATTATATTAGGACCTACCTACCTACTTTTAGGTACATTAGACTACATTTATTTTGTTAACTTACTAACTTTTGTTAACGTTAACTTACTAGTTAGGTAGGTAGGTACCTACTACCTACTTTTCATAATGTTGGGTTAGCTAACTTTTTGGTTGTCATACATTTTTAACGGACAGTAGGTATATAAATACCTATACCTTCATGCAAGATGGCAATATAAACACGTTAAATCGCTTTATCTCCCCTCCGGAAGTGGCGTAGGAGAAGGGGGGGGACAGAGGAGGCCGTTGCCTTCTCAGGTATAAAAAAGTTATATTTTTGCTCCCTCGGATAAAATAAATAATCATCATCAATATAAACATGCATAATTAATTTGTAACATATAATAATAAATAGGGATAGCTACAAGGAACTAAAGGAATTAAGTTACAATAGGGAAGCATGGAGAACTGCAGCAAACCAGTCAAATGACTGAAGACGCAAAGAAGAAGAAATAATAAATAATACTCAAAGGTTATATTTTTGTAATCTATCAATTATTATCATTTTCCTATAATACCTATATTTAAATTATTATTTTTTTTTTTACATCATGTTGTACGTGCGGTGTCATTTTAGATTTTTTTTTAGAGTGATGTGTGAGCTTTTACGCATGTCAATTTTAATATTTCACCGGACCGTTTTAATAAGCAAAAAAAAAAGATCATTTTTTCTAACTATAGTTACCTATAGGTATACGTATACT
The DNA here is from genome assembly GCA_025469235.1 of Pemphigus obesinymphae. NCBI lineage: Eukaryota > Metazoa > Arthropoda > Insecta > Hemiptera > Aphididae > Pemphigus > Pemphigus obesinymphae. Next base: position 69,970 of record JAIPRL010000766.1, on the reverse strand, counting down.
ACAAAAACACTTCTATACTTATTTAAAAACGTAAATAAGCAAAAAAAAAAACTAACTTTTTTTGATCGGCGCAATTATAATTATGGAGGCGTATTGGAGCATTGGCAGGCCACTTTTAAAATTAGTTGTGGTGCCGTTGCACACCATTCCCCCTCAAATGACGCCCCTGCTTACTTGTGCGCTCTGTATTACAATAAATATAATATTAGTAAGATTAGTAAGAACCAAAAAGTGTTATCTCAAAATAATTCTATAAACCATAAAATCTCATAGAATAATAAAATAATAACAATTATCATATAATAAGGATAAAAAAATGTTCGTTCATTTTATCAACATTTATTACTTTAATATACTTATACGAGTTTTCAACTACCGCATCTGAGTGAGTCGTGGACTTTGTTTGGGTAGGTACTTCCGGCGAAAATATGAAAAAGTACATTATTTTAATTTTATATTACTTAATTTATTCCATTAAAGTATTAATTAAATTTATATTTTATTAATGATATTATGTTGTTCCAAAGATTTAGGTATCATCAAGATTAGTTATTAATTATACAGGTGTCATCAAATAGTACATGAATTTTTGTTTGTAGTTACCTATTCCTTTTTATTAATTAATAATAATAACTTTGTAAATATGTTACTACAACATATATATACACATATTTTAAGTAAATGTTATACATGCTACAAAATATGTAATATATATAATATAAATATCAGAGCCGTAGTAAGATTCGATAGCGCCCTTGGCAAAGAATCAAATTTCCATCCTTAAATTGGTAATAAGGAAAAAAAGTCATCAATTTTTATGAGTTGCGCCCTCATTCCTTAAAATCTAGTTAATAATCAAAAAAAAGAAAGTCATCAACTTACTTATACAAGATTTTGCCCGTCGAATTTTCGGTCCCTAATCTTGGAAATTTAGGGATAGATAGATATTACTGAATTTCGATTTTTGCGCCCCTTTTTCTATTGCGCTCCTGGCCTGGGCCAGTTTCGCCAAGCCCTTGCTATGGCTTTGATAAATATATATACCTATGTCCTATATAAGATTATAAAGAAAAAAACTATGAAGTATGTATTTTTTTATGTATACACTAAAAAAATATATGTCTTAAATATTTGTCCACCAAGTAAAAATAATTTCGAATTTTTGACGTAAAAAATAATTGACACTTAAAATTGTTCGAAACCTCTTCTATTTATAGCATTATCCGCGTACATTTTTCTCTAATCTTAAAAAAACGATTTTTAAATTAAAAATATTGAATTCAGTAAGTAGGTAAATCGTTGCCCGCCATCACTGGCAAGGGAATATAATTTTCGATACAAACATGGTTATTGAAGTATAATAATATCGTATACCGCGGTTGAGCATTTGCAGTCATCAGCGGTATCGGTTACCCTATAATACCTAACCTTGGTATTCTGCTGAGACAAAAGTACCTATTTCGTGGAAAATAACAATTTCAAATATTGAAATGACAACGGTACGGAGAACATAAAAATATCAATATTCAATTTTAAAAGTTTAAACTGGATAATCAAATTCAAAAACTTACTATAAATAGAACGAAACAAGTAGGTACCTACGTATCTATAACTACTTACCTATCTATACAACTATTATATCTATTATATAATACTGACAGGTCATAGAAACATCACGTAAAATACGAGGTTATTACGAAGTAGAAAATAATAAATATCCTTATGTATCGATATAAAATGTTATGGTTTAAAATGGGACTGTCTCGTTTTTGAGTATTGGGTTCGCTGTCTCGACAAATTTCAAACGTGGCGCTATTTGTCCCATTTTTTATGTATTTTTAAAAGATCTTTTTATTGGTTATATATTTTTTAAGAGTAATTTTTCTATTTCTAGGGAAAATTTACCCGAATAACTTATATTTTGTTTGCTTATTTGACGTTTTTAAAAGCCAGTTCTTGTTTTTTCAAAAATATTATTATTATTAATATAATACCAAATATGCGATTGTAAATAAATCAGGGCTTATAAAATTAAAAAAAAAAACATTTACTATAAACTGAACGAAATAAGTAGATACGTACCTACCTACCTACCTACTATAATACCGTCTTACCTAGCTATAACTATTATTAAAAAAGTCATCAATCAAGTTTTTTATTGAATATAAAATCCTTTATTCGTTTAAAAACAGTTGAAATGTTTAAAAATTGACACATAAAAATTAAACGTGAACATATTTTACTGGTTTTAAATAGTTCCTATTTCATTTTATTTTCATTTAAATTGTATTTACATGACGGGATGAACATAATACAATAGGTTAAGGTTAGAGTAAATACAAATATTAATAACAATATTAGAAGCTATTTATAACTATAGGTACCTATAGGTATGTAATTAATACAGCAACTAAAATTGACTTATAAAAAAGAGAAAAAGAAGGGTCGGTGTTTGCAATGTGAATGAGACGAATGATTGGAGAGTTGAAAAAGTAATTTGACGAAGAGAAAGGTATATGAAAAGGAACTGAAGAACGAGTACGACGGGAAGGGACATTGAAATAAATACGAAATAGTAATTAGGGACAGTGGATCTTAGAAGAGAGAATGTTATTTATAAATGAGAGATTTGTCAAGTGTCTGTGATAAACAAGACTTTCTAAGGAAATAATACGTTGGATAAGAGAGTAGTCATGCGAGGGATAAAGTATATAGGTAGAGTTTATGTGCATGATAGCGCAGGAATTTTCTTTGAATCCTCTCAACTATGTTACGAGTAATAGCAATGGAAGGGTCCCTAAGAATAGTGCCATACTTAAGAACAAGCCGAACTATGGAAGAGAAAAATGATTATAAGTAGAGTGTTACAGTTGGAATTCAATTGATAAACGATTAATAAATCCAAGTGGTTTTAATGCTTTAACACAAATATTTTGATTATGTTCAATAGTGCATAGAATCTGTATAAGAATAAAGCCTAATAGTCCTTAACTGACTCGCTCACTATCTTTAAAGGAACATTATTAGCATAAATAGGTAGGTAAGTTTATTAGATAGAAGTACGAGTACTATAGCGACAGAAAGTTATAACTGAGCTCTTAGATGCATTAAGGAAAATAAAGTAACGACAATAAATCATGTTTTTTTTTATTTTTGTATAAATATTTGATTGAATAAAATAAAAAAAATAATAAATAATAATAATTTCATGAAAACCCTGTGCATGATGTAATTGAGAAGAGATAAAAGAGAAAAATAAATCATTTTAGAGTTAAAAATATTTTTAGCGAATTTTGTGAATACAATTATTTTTTTAAATGAGTAAAATTTTTAAGTTTAGACTATGTAGATTTATTTAAAAATAAAAATGAAAATTTTAGGATAGTAAAAAAGTAAAAAAGTAAAAAGCGTCATGCTGTCTATTTAAAATATAATAGTTAGATACTAGGTTGTAGGTATATGTACCATAGGTAATTTTCACAGGTTTTTGATTATAACATATAAAATAAGTATGGTAAATGAAATCTGTCTTGGTTATAATTCGAAACGTTAAAATTACTTACATAATTCGAAAAAAAAAATATTTTTCAAAAATACGTTTTTGAAATTAAGAGTGATTGACAATATTTTTATTGAAATATCATTAATAGTATTTAACTTACAAAAACGTAGTAAAAGTTTAAACTTTGGACTCAAGTCGGCATGTGATAGTATTAATTATTATTTGACTTCAAATGTAAAAGCTTGGTTTAGTTTTAGACTAAATTGAATAAAATTATACCTGACTCTTGAACAAATTCCAATATTTGAAAAATAAAGGGCATTTAAATCCGTAATATAATACATGTAATATATATAGTTCCCAATGATGATAAATATTAAAAGAAGGCATCAGATGTTTATTATCACTAACTTATTATTAGTATATCTAAACTATTAACTAATTAAAATGATATGTATTCATCTAAATTTAAAGATTATAAATCAAATTTTTATCTAAGATCGATGATACCATTGAAATGTTGCATAAACATCGAACATAGTCAATTATAATGTAGTAAATATATTTTTATTATTACCTATAGGTAATGGTTATGATCCCAAAACTATCTAATATCTTTAAATTTTGATTACAAATTTATAAATACTATATACATTTATTAAAACTACGATGCCATAATATGTCATCATAATTCGTGGAACTAAAAGGGTTAAACTAAACTGCAGGTATCATTGTAATCTGAAGAGTGAAGGTGCATGTGCACGCGTAAGCAGCCTTTAAAATGGTGTGTAGAACGACACATTTTATTGCGCAGTACGAAAAGTTTAATGTGTAGTACGAAATTAGCAAGTATGTTAATCAAATTGGCCAATTCTACATTTCTACATATTACCTATAATGTTAATGAGAAAAATAAAACAGGTCATTCAATGAAAAAAAATGGATTAAATGTGTAGTACGAAAATCAGAATATTTCAGGGGCTGCGCGTAAGTATACACTCGCATACACCTATGATGATTTGGTTTTATCCACGATTATAAAGAACTAAAAGAGTTATTAAAATTATAAAAGTTCTTTATAATCGTGGTTTTATCTAATTAAAATAACACTGTTTACTGAACTTTCATGTAACTTCCGTGTAATATCCGTCTAAATTCAATAATGTATCTATTAAAAGGACGCCACACCTGCATTTGCCGTCTCCATCAGTACCAACTGAAAATATAAGAAATGTACGTTCGGCATTCTTATTACATATTCGTCATTTTTAATATTGGATTAAATTTACCCATTACTGATAACTTATAGATGAGAATATTATTTATGCCAGTGGTTCCCAAACTTTATTTTTCATCGCGGCACATAATTATTAATTATTATATGTCAAGACACACTTTGGATAAATATTGTCTACTTTTCATATATAAGTGGTTTAGGATTTTTACACATTGATATCAGATATTATTATCGTTATTAGAAAATAATATTATTATCTCTCGTTCTCTGTATCAATACTCGTACCTATATAATATATACGAGTATATTATTATATTATATTACATTATTTTTCTTTCAATATCAAATGATAATTATCATTCTGTCGTATGAAACAGTTACGTTCAAACCACACCATACTTTCACAAAGTTTTGTGACGTTCATTTTATTAAAATATAGATAGGTTTTCAAATAGAAAAAGAAAGCATGACGATTAAGAGAAAATTATGGCGAGAAAAACAAGGAGAAAAAAAAACAGTTACTAACGCAATCAAATCTTCTGGTACCAAGGTAATTATTTAAATTTTGATTTCATTCATTTTGAATCAAAAACTCATCCTATTCCTAATATTCATCCTAATGTTTGGTATGTGGAGAAAAACTTAGTAGGTAATGAATGTATGACACTTAGTGAATTAAAAATACATTTTACTACTAAACACGGTCATTTGTCAAATAAAGACAAAACTTATTTTAGCCATTTACTATCATCAAATGTAAAGCAATTGAAACAATTGGAAAAACTAACAAATATATCCGATAGAGCACAGATTTCTAGTTAAAAAGTTGCAAATAGTTTAAACAATTTAGTCTCACACTATAGCTGAAAATGTAATATTACCAGCCTGCTAAGAAATTGTAAAATCAATATTAGGACAGTGCAGAGAAAGAAGTTTCTCGTGTTCCACTATCATATACGTGCAATACTATATCTAGACGAATTGACGATATGTCTTTAGACATTCAAAAACACGTTTCTAAAATTTTATGTGATAGTCGAAAATTTTCATTACAAATTGATGAATTGTATTATAATATTAATATTAGTTAAAAATGTAAACTTTTAAGTTATATACAATTGCGGCTATTGAACGATTTTTATCTTGTATTGAATTATTATCAACTGGGCAAGATAATATAAATAATTGTGTCAGTAATACTTTAGAAAATAATTGTTATGGACAAATTGTATTTCCGTATGCACAGATGTAATGACTGGCAAATTTAAAGGCTTTGTTTCTTCGAGATTAAAACAATATTTTTCAAATATTTTTTCAACCCATTGTTTTATACACCGTGAAGCTTTGATGATGAAAACGATTCCAGTTGAGCTTAAAAATGTTTTTGATTTGGTGATTAAAATGGTAAATTATATTAAATTAAGAGCTCTTACAACAAGAATTCTCAAAAAAATGTGTGAAGAGGTAGGTTCTTGTTATGAAGTTTTAGTTTCGCGCACTAAAATTCGACGGTATCGAAAGGTAAAGTTTTAAACAGATTTTATGAAATGAAAAACGAATTGTTGCAATTGTTCAATAATGAAGACCTAAACTGTGAATTTGTATCTCAATTAAATAATCCATTATGGCCTGTAAAACTTGCTTACTTAGCTGATATTTTTAACCATTTATAAATAACCTTAATTCAAGTATGCAAGGTAAAGATGAAAACATGTTACATCATCTGATAGATTAAATGGTATTTTTTTTATGAAAAATTAATCTTTGGATATTACACGTAGAAAAAAAAACAACTACAAATCCTTTAACAGCAGATATTGATCCAGATGGAGAAGTAACATTTGATTTGATAATTTATCGTCTCGTAATTTTAAAAGAAAAAATGAAAACATATTTTCCATCTTTATCAATTAATCAATATGATTGGGTGCGCAATCCTTTTGAAGTAACATTAGATAAAATATCTTATCTAGAATTAGTTTAATAAGAGCAACTTTTAGACTTTCATGTGATCGTTCATTGAAATTAAAATTTAATGACCTTAGACTCTTCCAGTTTTGGAGTTTTATTAATACCGAGTGTTCGATAATTACAGAAATAGCAATAAATACATTATTACAATTTTCTACAACATACCTCTGCGCAGTGGTTGAAAAAAAAATAAGGATGGACTCTGGGCTTAGTTAAAAAATCAGCGTTCCAAGACATACCTATTAGAGAAAAAGTAAGCCGTGGAGGACGTCGTCTCTCACACCCTCTATCCAAAGTTTCTTAACGGAGGGGAGGAATTTTTAAAAAACATTTCTATATTATTATATAACACAAATAGAATATGAAAATACAAAATTTTTTTTACATCAACGTCGGGTTACATATTTTCAAGAAAGAATAGTTAAGGCATTCCTTTATCAAAAAAATTGAACATTAATTCCTTTTAAATGAATTATCGAGGAAGCTGTATATGTATAACGAAATGTAGTTTTTATATAATTTATTTTATAAATTACTGATAAGTAGTAAAAAAGTTTTGAAAATTGTATCTTGTTATTTACATGTCAATACGTCAATTTGCCAGTGTTACTATAAATAATGTGTACATTTCAAGTCTTTAGCATTAATATGTACCTTCTGATGTATAAAAATTGTTGGTTATTTTTGGTATAGATTTCCTGTTTACGTAAGAAAACTACTTACTGGAAATATATCAAAAATTATCTTCTTTAAATTATCAACTACAATAAATTTCCTATCAGAAAGCTTATACTTCCATTAAATTCCTTTTACCTAAACTAAAATCCGATTAAAAATGACTAAACGACAACGAAAAATCCAAAATCTAGTGATAAGTGGTAGAAGTAGAATGTAAATCGCCATTCAACTAATAAAATGAAATGTGAACAACTAGGAAGGTACCTATTACCTAATAACAGAAATTTATCTGTGCCGCATTGATTTCACTAATATTTCACCATATTTTTAGGCTTAAGTCATTTATGAATAATGTAGATTATTTATTACCTATGATACCAATATTATTTAATTGGATCAACTATTCAAAGTTGTATATCTTTTTATCTAAAATCTAGTATGCAATAAGGACAAAAAACATTCGTTTTCGTAATTTTACTATTTTCCCAAATAAAAATTATATTTTTAAAAAATGTTAAATTTAAACTAAAACAGACAATGCGTCCCCTGCGTTTTTTGATGAATAAATAAAGGGGTACGCTGTTAAACATGAAGATGTTAAACATGTTAAATATAATAAAAATGAAGATTCCCCCTGTGTCCCACCCCAAATCCACCACTGCCTCTGTGAACTTCAGTTTTCTACACTAACCAATATTAAAAGTAAAAAACGAGGACGACTTTTATCAGTTGAACAAGAAATATGAGTACGTTTATCGTTGAGCCCTCCTTGAATTGGACTATTATGCAAATAACATCAAGCAAACGTTTCACAATAAAATTTTGAATTATGATAACTAGATATAACACTAGCATAGATTTTATGCTTGTCGTTTTTAATCAACATTTTCATTTTGAAAATTATTTTTAAATTACAATAACTAAAATAAAGATTATATTTCAATTTACATTTCTAATTTCACGAAAAAATGACGGTTATTAAAACGGGTAAAAATTATGGTTCATATGTTTGATAATAGGTCAATTTATTCTATTATCAGAAATAACGAAGCTGTAATAAGAATTTCTAACGTACCTACCTACATTTCCTATATCTTCGAGACCGTAAATGTGCGTCCTCTTAATAAGTACGAACTAAATTTTTTAATACAAAAGTGGCAATTTTAGTTTTTGATGCCATTTATGTAAAATAAATGCAATTGATAAAAATGCGATTTAGTAACTTTTCCCTCATAAAAGAATATCTTACATAGTATATATTATATATAATGAAATTTTTTTTATAACAGATTGTAAATAACAGAGACGAAAATTAGATTTTAGCGTTCCCTTGGACATATTTTACCGCCGAACTGATTACTTTTCTTTTTAAACATTCAAAAACTTTCGGCGAATATCGAAAAATTACTTTCGAAAACTCCATTAAGTCTAATAGACCGTAATAGGTAGGTCATAATGGTTATATATGTGCTTTGTTACTTTGAAATTAATTAAAAAACTTAAACTAGAGTCTGCAGTTATTAAATCGACTGTCACTGTTTCGTTAAATTATAAAGTTTCTTTATACATATCCTATTATCACACGTTCGAAAATAATATGCCGGAAAATCACGTTAAACCCATATCTGTGTAAAGCAGAAATTCCTATAAAATAAACATTTTTCGATCAAAATATTTAATATTCTTAGTGAATCATTTACAATATGAACTTAAGTTAATTAACAAGTTATTTTTTAAATTCTTAACTTACTTAATTAATAAATTACTTTTGTAAACTGATAAATTAATTTTCTACAAAGACACCTAGTAATTAAATTTGTTCTTTTATTTGTTTAAAAAATAAATTCAATGTCGTTAAAATAGTGTCTTGAAAAAGTATATTTCAGTTTTAAAAACTTGTTTGTATGTTCATAGAAAATGTCAAATTTTAATTATAGTTAATACTGAATTTAAAGAATATTTTTTATAAGTTTAATATAGGAACTAGGTAGGTAGGTACACATTATATTTATACATATTATACATTTTAAATCACTTTTTTCTGTTTTTGTCACTAGTTTTTGTTTATAACTTAAGGGGAAAAAGACCTATCTCATCGTGGTTTTTTCTAATCCCTTTTGCTTAAAGTGCCTATTCATGTTCACCGGCCGCATATAATATAGCAATATTATATTTTTTTCGAGTTTACCCCCCCATCATACTCTGAAATGTACTCTAGGGTGCCCCTTTTCGCAGCTCGTTCACTCAAAACTTAAAAAGTCGAATGTAAATAAACTCAATCAATTTGTTATTTTTTAAATCATAATACGCTGCTCCCCGAACGTGCTGAAAAAGTAGATACTATGTTTTTTATGAGTAGCCTATTATTGTCTGAATAATAAAAATTTGATTGTACTATCACGGGATGCTCCCGGGAAGGTTTAAATAGTTATGGATAGGTACCTACTTTACGGACGGCGCCTGTACCGGTCTATGCTGTTAGGATGATGGTATATATACCTAATAATAGTATATATAAAACGGAATGTATTTAATGCGGAAACCAAAATGTATTTTTAGAGCACAAAAGGGTATTTTTTATTATATAAAATTGAAATTTTCACAATGTACTATTTGTACATCAGAAGTTATCTACTTGTACCTATATATTTATAATTGGTTTCGATTGTATTACTATAAAATACAAGTAAAAAAGTCTTTATGTTTATTTTATTGATAAAACAAAATATTTGTATAAGCATAAGTTAACACCTTCTAACAAAAACTAAAAAAATGTACCGATCAGTAGGGGTAGAAGTACTTCGCTCGTCGGGTAGGGTACTGGTGGTATATATTATAGTATTATATTGAATTTGAAAGCTTCAGTGTATATAATATTAAACGAAATAAAAATTTTAGGTACCTAACCATAACAATTTAATTTGTTATTTTATTATTACTTATTTCCCCTATATTTATAAAATATTTCCTTTATAAAACTTAGTTTTTTTTATTGTAATTAAGTTGCAAAAAATATATCTGTTTCATAGGTTGTCAATTGGACGCACTAACCCTTTAAGTTTTAACTTTAAAATTTTTCTAGACTAACAAAATATGACAAAATTCTTATTATCAATTAATAATTTATTTTATGTACTTAATGTAATTATTATAAGTATATTTAAATTGTAAATCTTTTGTAATACTCAATATTTCAAATTATAATATAAAATATATTATATATTATAATGATGCTCCAATATTAACAGAGGAACCAGTGGATAATTTTAAAAATTTGGCATATGAACTATTAATTTAATATTTTATTTCAATTTCAGTATTTTATAATTTTCACTGATTTATCAATTTACGTTATCTAAGTTTTAAAATATGTCGGGTTGGTAATTTGAAGAAAATGTTTTCTGTTTTCCGGGTTTCGGGTTTAACATGGTTTAATTTTTTTCGAGTTAACTCTACGTGGTCAAAAAACGGCTTTAATTTCGTCCGGATTCCGGGTACGGGGTAAAAAAAATGATTTTTTTCGGGTTACAGGTTTTGGGTTTAACACGGTTTTAATATTTGTCGAGTTCAAACCCATCTTGACTCCCTGCATTATAATGATGATATACTTTGTACTATTGTGTTTAGTTGTGCATTTTCGACTTTTTCCTTAACAAGTTAAATTTATTTTATAACGCATTTTAAAATTTTCTGGTCCTTAAAAATATGGCGACCCTTGGGTAATTGCCCCCATTATAATCCCTTAATTACGCCACTGCCTACATATTATAATCTCTATAGGTATACTTGTAAGGGTTACAAAACATTTTACAAGTAGGTAGGTACAAGGGCGTAGGTATAAATTTCCTATGGGAGGGGTTCAAAGTAGGAACCATGAGCCCCTAGAAAGAAAAATTTGAAAATAAATTACCCAATATAATATATTATGTACTGTGTAGGTTATTTTAATTATTTAATATAGTAGGTAGATATTCCAAATAAAAAAAAAGTTCAAAAATAATTATAAT